>JAUEJL010090067.1:0-14332 GCA_032274825.1 Drosophyllum lusitanicum
ATATGAAATGTACCCAACTCCTTGCTTATGCTGGGATGAACTAGAAGTCACCAAAAGAGCAACTCTCTATCGATAGTACACACCAAGTTTGCTTGATTCCAAATGCTAGTAAGCCTCTAGTGATCTTCTAGAACTTTAAACCACCTTTGGAACAGCACACATAAATTTCCAGAACCTGGAAAATGCTCAGGAACTCTTGTTAAAAGAGTATGCAAGCTTTCAAAGTGAGAGAGTAATGTTTTTGCCTTATGTTTTCACCCATGAGAAAGGACCCTCACATCTACCACTTACTCTGGCAGAATTAGGATCAAACACAGACAAATAAGTCGTCCATGCAGACCCCAAGAAGCCCCAATAAGTGTGCATTGACCCTTGCAAAAAACATTAAATGCTGTCTGACAGGTGGTCCTTACGGCCGCAAGGAGTAACCCTTGCGGCCGTAAGGCTTATCCATCTTGCGGCCGTAAGGCTTGTCCAGACACATTTCTTCCCCCGTTCGCAATATGTGCTGTCGGAATCAATCCCTGGCATGTGACCCAATAGGCTCGTGTCTTATCAGCAGTGATACGGACCTACGTGTGTCAGTGGGCATAATCTAACAGTTTATCCATCTAGTTTCAAAAAAATTCAGTTTTTCAGGCCACCATGTGCAAAACTCATGTAGAGGTGGCTCTAATACCACTGTTGGGTTTTTCAAGGTACGCAACGGAAGCAAAAGAACAAGTTACCAAGAACCAAAAGGCCATAAAACCCCAAACCATGGACCAAACACTACATGCAAGAGTTACAACATGAAAAAGAAAGGAGGAAGAAGATTATACCCTTGTATTCGGAGCTAGAGATGAACAAAGTGGATGATTCTTTGAAAGCTAAGCCAAGCCTTCCTCTATTCCAAGTCCACCTCGAGTTTTGTGTAATCTCCCTATACTAGCAAGCCTTGGTGATCATCAAAGACTTGAAATCACCAATGGAACAACAAGTACAATAGCTCCTTCGTACTCCTCTGGAAAACTCTCTCAAGAACACACAAATACACTCTATAATTGCACCTTACAAGTTGGTCTAAGTGTTTAAGTGTTAGTAGTAGCAAGAGAGTACAAAGAACAACATGCATGGTCCTTATATAACCATCTAAATGCCCCTTCAGTGCCCCAAGTCTGGCCAAAGGTCAATGATTAAAGAGGACATGCATTGGTGGATGTGGGAGGCAAAAGTAAAAAGCTGGCCTGGACTCTAACACAACTTCACGCCGTGAAGTCTCCTTGGCCGATTTTTCTTTGGAATTCAAACACCTTTGATTCCTTTTACCCCCTTCACTTTGGTTATTGTCGAGATCAACACCCGGTGTGTGACCCAATAAACCTATGCTTCATCGGTAGTGATAATTGGCGTATATGTGTCAGTGGGCATACTCCAACACTAACACACTATGTCATCATAGAAAGTTACACACATAATTATCAACACATAATAAAAAAGTTGAACAAATAATTAAAGCAATATTGTAAGCATATAAAAAAATTAACATATACCGCTCTTTGAAATTCAAAACGGTAGGATCCTCAGAGTTGAAAATAATCTTTGACCCAAAAAAGCAATTCGAGACACCAGGTTTCCCTATAACATTATAACAAATAGTAGGATAAGGTTTGACAAATAAATTGAACACAAGTAACAAATATGGCAAAAAATTAATTAAATATCTATCCAAACACGGGATTTCACCAGTTGTATAACAACTATTACATGGACATCTACATCACAAGCTAAAACACTCTCCATAAAATTGTCAGCATGCTCAGCCAAAAGGGTGCAGCGTAGGTGATGCCTTCTTTTTTTCCAATTTTTTGGTATGTCAACAAGTTCAACATGATAAAAATTTAGAAAACATTAGACAAACATCCATTTTATAAATTTAAAAACTAAAAGGTTCGTCAGAATTAAAACCAAAAAAATTATACATACTTCTCACTTAATAGTTGGAAACAAACCCTTCGTGTAGAACGTCTATCATTTGATGTATCAATGAGATCCGTGTATTCACCTAGCACACCAACGACATCTACATACCAATCCACCAAACACACCAACGACATCTACATACCAATCCACCAAACAATATGAAAAATTGTGCAACAAAATCTACATACCAAATACCACAAATGTAAATAAGAATATGCACAAAACAAAATTACCTATTGCTTGCTCTTCCCCTAACTTTCTTTTCAAGAATGTTGTCAAATGTCGTGAATGAAAACATGCTGACTTCAAGTGGAAAACCATTGCGTACTTCTTTGACACGAGTGTATGGTAGGAAATTAACTCGGTAGGAATGTGTACTCGTTTTAACACGAACATTGTTATCCGCCACATCAAAATTATTAATAACATAAAAACAACCCTCAACACTCAAGTCTTGAAATTTCATTATCAACCCTTTCTTCATAGATGCCGAAATCCTAGTTCCCTTTAAACAAATAAAAAAACCCAAAAAACTTACATAAGATTGTTCTATCTATTCCAAAAGTTAAAAAAATGGCATACATACCTCCTCATCCATCAAAACTATTTCAATGTTATAAGCTTCAGACGGTTTATATACACATGCTGTTGCCACAACCGGACCACACGAACCTTGATTCTCCAACCATCGGAATCGGGGTTAACTTCACTCAATAGATGATAATGGGATGTCATTTTCTTAGAGTCAATAAAAGTACGCATAAAAAAGTATGTGTAAACAAAGACAAATTAAGAAGAATGCTAATCAATTTATACAAAAGATGCAAATTAAATTTACATTCAAATGAGATATAAAAATCATAAAAAAGCATTTAAATGAAAGAAGTTGAAACCGACGGAAGCAAATTAATTAAGGAAGAAGCAAATGGATAGAATTATTGTATTATTCAACTCACAATTAATTGAACTCGAAACGGAAGAAGTTGAAACCAACGGAATCAAATTAATTAAGGAAGAAACAATTGGTTAGAAGTATTGTATTATTCAACTCACAATTAATTGAACTTGAAACTAAAGAAGTTGAAACCGACGGAAGCAAATTAATTAAGGAAGAAGTAATCAGTTAGAATTATTGTATTCATGGGCTATAGAGAAGGAACAACCATACAATTTAAGCACACTTACATTTTATTTTAAGTCCAAATGCCTAATATCTTGCCACATCATCAAATCATGCCTTCCAATTAGCTTAGTATAAGGAATTAACATTCTCTAACTGGTGCCACATAGGATAGGATACTTCTTAAGTTATAAGGAATATAGATGTCCCTACAATGTTTATACCCGTCGAGTATAAAAAACTCAAAGTCTCTTAGTTGAATCTAGTATTATATCTATATTTAATTAAAACTTATAGGTTGTTAGATAGTTTTGTTTTGTATTATTTTTCTGCTAGAGAGAGAGAGAGAAATCACCTTAAGAGAGAAAAAAGAGGGATATTTTCGTAGTTTTGTTCACTTGAAAACCCACCAGTGATATCACTACAAGAAAACACACTTTTTTCGAGAGTAGATTCTCTCGGAAACACCTATTTCCCATGGTTTTTCGAGGAAAATCTATTATAGTAAAAACTTTCATAAATTTTTGATGACAAATGTTCATTAGGGAATTCCATGGACGAACCCTTTGCGAGGGATTTCTGAGATCCTAAATTTCCAAGGGATTTTCGAGAGATAGTTTCCGAGGGATTTCCGATAGCATTTTCCTAGGGATTTGCGAGGTCAAATTTCTAATAGATTTTTGAGGTCATATTTTCAAGAGATTCTAAGGACCAATTTTTGAGGGATTTCCAAGGAAACCAGGCCTTGCAATTCTATCAGAAAACCCTGACTAAACACCAAGTTTTTTAAAAAAAGAATCAATTCTTATTTCTATTATAATACCTACAATTTTCATTTAAATGTATAATATAGAAAAGAAACCATTCATATACAAATTAAACACAATCACATTTAATTTTGTAAAGTTATATAACTACAATACCAAATTTGATAAAATATCTAAAAATACTATAAATGGTTAAGCACATATATACATGCTAACATAAGTGGAATAAGAAAGGGCAAAATGCGCGAAAATATAAAAAACTTTACCGATATTGTCATTGTATGCAATTAACTTTATTTTGTACCTAAAAATACATACAACTTACAAATTTTGTTCATTGTATACAATTGGTAACTGGTTATCGATTGTATACAATGAATAAAATTTGAAAGTTTTTTGTATTTTTAGGTACCAAAGTTTTTTTTTTTTTTTTTGCTAGGTTACCGGTAAGTTACCTATTATCATAGGTAACTCGCATACAATGAACCAAATTTGTAAGTTTTGTGTATTTTTAGGTACAAAACAAAGTTGGTTGCATACAATGTCAATATTGACATGTTTGTTGTATTTTCGTGCAATTTGCCCAATAAGAAAAGTATACTAAGTATGGTTATAATACAAACTTCACCAGGGCCGGTCCAATAAGTTTTCATGCCCTGAGCAAAGTAAGATACTAATGCCCCTTCCGGCCTCCCTCCCCCAACCCCCCATATGAGCCTTACCGCGCACACAAGAGATATTTAACATAAATGTATAATATATTTTTTACTTAAAAATTTCAAACCGTAACACGAAAGCTATAAACTACCTAAAATGATTATGTGCATTCTTGGAAGTAAATACATCAATAATTTTATCGGGGAAACATGTTAATTGTTATGTTAAGCAATCAAGCAATAATGCACCTCGGCATATAGCAAAGAAGACATATAACAAAATAAAGTTCAAGCTTAGAAGATAAAACCGGGTCAATCTTGTATATAATTGAACTTTTGATGCCAATGTACTTTTGAATTTCAATTGATTGATTCTGCAAAAGGAACATATAAAAACATTGAAGAATTGATCAAAAGGAACATATAAAAACATGTTTATGGATATAACTATATAAGATTGATAAATATAAGATATTCATGAATCCTTAAGAAATTCATTAAAAGCAAGTGTGACTATGACAACAAAGTATATATAAAAACCGAAGTCAATAGATTGAGAATTGTTTTAAGATTTAAAAACAAACTATTCACAATCTGAACTTCCCTTAATCATTTTCTCAATATGTTGGCCATTATTTGCTATTCTTTTATCCTATCACATAATTTGCTAATTACTATAGAACCATATATTCATTACTACTCATCAATACATTCTTTGATTTCAGAAAAAACACTAAATACACTCTTGTAGCATCATTCTTCAGGGACAAAACTAGATTAATAGCTAATAGAACCATATTTTCATTACCACTCATCAATACATTCTTTGATTTCACAAAAAACACCAAGTAAATACACTCCTGCTGCGTCATTCTTAAGGTACAAAACCGGATCAAATGTAATAGACCATATATTCATTACTACTCATCAAATAATTCTTTGATTTCAGAAAAAAAAAAACCTAATTCACATTCACCGCTTAGCTGCAAGCCTACAAAGCAAAATATAATTCATGAATCACAAAATTGACTAACATTCATTAATCACAAAATCACTAAATTAGATACTAGTCTACTAGATACAGACGTAACAAACCTAATCAAGTTATTAGCAAAACTGAATGTTCAAGTATGCAAAACCTAATCCACACCTAATCCTCTCGATTGAATTAGAATCCAATCTAATTCACAAGTCACAAAATTGAGTTTCAAATTCCAGTTCAAACATATAGAAACACATAAACTTGAATTTAGAATTCAATTTCAGAAAGGTCAAAGCTCAAACCTAATGCTTGGTAAGTTTTGATCGATTTCTTCTCTTTCTACAATCGTTGGTTCGTGAATTGTGCATTAAGAACTCCAATCGAATCATTGATGATGGTCTGATGCAGTGATGCTTAAACCTACTCGCCTCGATGAATCGTTGCCCTCGCTCATACGCTCATTCTTTTGCATCTTCGCTACTCGGTGCACACCGCTTAGTATTTCCCATTTTTTATTACTAATGAGCCTATGTATGATAAATGGACCTAACAACTTGATGCCCTCTATATGTTTGCTGCCTTGGGCCTAAGTCTAGACTGCACATGGCTTGGGCCGGCCCTGAACTTCACATGCCAGGGCATATGGCAGTGTAGAGATACTCACACATATTTCTAATGAGTAACTTTAGGTCAATTGAGATCATTATTCGATAAGATGAACATATGACCGAGAAGTGATAGGTGATATATTCTCCTATTCACAAGATCAACACAAGTGTCAAAATCACTAGATTAGGTAAGTAAAAAGAATTAGTGCACTCTACATGTCATCTTATAAAGTTGGAGAAAAAAGTAGGAGGATATATCAATTTCAACATGTTTTAGTTGCCACTTAAGGAAATAATGACAGTTGGATAAAATCAACTTGGCCTAATACTAGACGAAAAATAATATATCCTCCTACTATTTCTTTTTACTTCATCCTCTTACTCACCACAAGATGACATGTGGAGTCCACTAATTATCTTTCCTCACTTCCTTCATTGATTTTGACATTTGTGTTGATCTTATAAGTAGGAGGATAAGCACAAGGAAAAAGTATGAGGATATATTATCTCTCAATTACTTACCAATTAAGCAAGAATATAAATTTGAGTTATCTAGATGTGTGATAAACCTCCGGATATGGGAACCGTTTTAAGGGGCGGCTACCCGGACAACCGCTTAGGGCCCATGGCTAGTTGGGGCCCACGATCAGTATAGTCTCTTATATATATATATATATATATATAGGCAAAAGTTCAATCAAGAACTGTTTTTCGTACTAAAACTGCGAGAACCGTTTGTAACACCATTAATGATTCACTAATAGAGGTATTTTGGTTATTTATAGATTTACTCAGCCGTGAATTTCGTCTGGATGAGCCGTCATTAATTTACGAGGCTTGTATCCGTCATTAATTAATGAGCTGTCAAAAGTTCTTAACTATTGATTTATTTTAATCAAGGGTTAAGATTAGTTCTCGTACGAAAAATAGTTCTCATTTGAACCCTCCCCTATATATATGTGTGTGAGTGTGTAAACAAGTTTATTGAGCCTAAATATACAGATAAATAGAAAAAAAGGCCCAATTTTTTTGGCTCAACACCTGAAACGTAGACTTGGAAATTAAAATAGCAATCGGCATGGAAAACACATAATGAGAGTCTTTCACTCTTTCCGAAATCAAGGCTTCAAAGTTTAATTGTTCAAACTCTAACAAAACATACATAAAGTTTCTTTGTCTTTGATTTCTTGTTTGGGTTATTGATTATTAATTATTAGTTAATTAATTTGATTTAGTTACTTGAAATCACATACTTTCTTGAGTCACTTGTTAAATGGGGCCCATTTTTATCACTAAGTTGAAATTTAATCACTTGATATCAAATTATCAACTATCGAGTTTGTTTGTGTCACTTATTTGAAATCTTAATACACTTCAAAATTAGCTGAATAGTATTGATATTTAGTTAATTAGTTTAGTAGTTATTTAGTATATTAGATAAACTAGTTACTTGAATGACTTGATATTAAGTTAATGTGTGTCAAACATTTATATAGTTCAATCACTAGATATCAAGTTAATTTGTTTGTTACTTGAATATCTGACTCAATTTATAATTAATTAATAAATTAAGTTTTCCAAAATGTATTTCTCCTGTAGTCGAAAAAAAGAAAAGAGAAAAATTTGAAAACCTAAAACGATTTTAAACAAAATGAATGGAACATTTATAAAGAATTTAAAAACCTAAAAAATTATAGGTTTCTTATTCAACATTTCATATATTTTAGTATGTTTTTGTATATTTTAGTATTTTTATGGCCCATTTTAATTCTATCCCGGCCCCAAAAATGTTTGAGACGGCCCTACCCAGATGGCATCACGAGTTGGAGTGATGATCTAGATGTTAACGCGATCATAAAGTTAGTTCACTTATTTTTGTCGAGCTTTTAATAGGATTTAGGTATTTAATATTAGGTCATATAAGGCCTATAGCCCTATACTATGGGTAACTAAATATGCGCATCAGGAAGGATTAAATAAATTAGTTGCATGAAATATTTTTAATAAAATACTTATCGATATAGAATCAAGAATTAAAAGTGTAAGGAAGCGAAAATTCTTTATATTATAAAGGGCAAATTGTACGAAAATACAACAAACTATACTAATATTGTTATTGTATGTAATGAACTTTATTTTGTACCTAAAAATACACACAACTTACAAATTTGGTTTATTGTATGCAAGTTATCTATGACAATAAGTAACTTATAGGTAACCTGACCAAAAATAAAAGAACTTTGGTACCTAAAAATACAAAAAACTTTCAAATTTGGTTCATTGTATACAATCGGTAACAAGTAACCTGACAATATTTTTTTTAGGTAATCAGGTTACCAATTGTATACAATGAACAAAATTTGTAAGTTGTATATATTTTTAGGTACAAAATAAAGTTTGTTGCATACAATGGCAATATTGATAAAGTTTTTTGTATTTTCGCGCATTTTACCCTATTATAAAAGATGACAACTAAGTTAGCCTAACACATAGATTAACATATATCAAAGATGCATACAGATCAGATCACACATTTTGTTCGATAGTGAAAGTACTAAACTAACTTGTCTAATATTAACAACTCATGTTAACATAATTTCTAGTCAAATATAATAATTACAATTTTGTGGTCAACAAATCTTAAGGTTCAATTGATTAGGTTGAAAGCAGAATAAACAATAACACTAGATGTATAATGACCCGGTTGGATTTTACAATACAACTTATGTTTACACCTTAACATCTACAAAGTTTCGCTAAGAACACATCTTTGCCACACTAAGAAAGATAGTGATCACCTCAACACTGTACTAATTACAAAGCAGTGATCACCTTTATATTCATCTCCACAAGAAACAGTAGTGATCACCCACGACACGTCTCCCTGGGCGGACCTACATACAAGGCGGTGGTGACACGGGCCACAAACCAATTTTGTCCGCATAGTGTAAATTTTGATTTTTCGTAGTATATATTCCTATTTTTTCGACACGGTGCTACCACCAATTGCAATGATGCTATCACTCATTTTAAATCCTGGGTCTGCCCCTGCACGTCTCAAAAGAGTAAGCACGTTCTAACTCATCTCACTAAATAATGCTAGTGATCACTATGCAACTCACAATTCAAAATGCGAAGATAGAAGTAGATAAATGATTATAGGGTCCTGTTTACTCTTCTCTTACTAGAATATATTCTCTCTGATTTTCCTCTTTTATCAATCATCTTACCAACTTAAGAATGATTGCATTTTCTAGTAAGGATAATGTTTCCCTTTTTATCAAACCTTTTTGCAAAATAAGTGGGGGGTGTGTTTTTCAAATGAGGATCATGCCTGATAACTTGTATAAATGAGAGGTTATATATCCTCCTATATTTTTTTTTTATCCTCCTACTCATAAAATCAACACAAGTGTCAAAATGAATGAAAGAGGTGAGAAAAGAAAATTAGTGAACTTCACATGTCATCTTTTGGTAAGTAGGATAAAGTAGGAAAAAAAAGTATGACGTCACTTTTCTTTTAATAAACATAATCTTCATTTATTAAAGATGTAATTTTATTATAGTTAGGCTTTTGTAAAATTTACCAATGCAAAATGAATGTCTATAATTCATTCACTTGTGCAAGGAAATTGAGAAATCTCATGTTTAAAGAAAATAGAAGAATTTGGTCAAATTTTAACTTCAAGAGAGGTCCAACCAGGGATGGAATGTTAAATTCCTACTCCCCAACCCCAATTCCGCAAGACAAACATCTCCTTAGTCAATTACATAGAGTGTGCGTTTTCTGTCGTCCATCAATCAGGTTTAAGGTTTTACCATGTAATTCTTGATTTATAATCATTAGAGTTTATATATTGAAAACCGAAGAATGTTCAATACAGTCCATATTTAATTCATAGTCCTAAGGGACTAATTTTAGCTTTTGGATCAATGACATCAATGGTCCAGATTGCATTTTAAAATTTTGGACGAAGTGACATTTTCGTAATTCACATGTGATGTTTTTACAAAATCACATTTGATTGTATTATACACTAAATCACCTGCGATTGAATATTAAAATTTTAGGACTATATTTTTTACATAGGACTTTATTGAACACAACTCTTATTATTATTATTATTATTATTATTATTATTATTATTATTATTATTATTATTATACAACATATAATAATAATAATAATAATCATCATCATCATCATCTAACTTTATTATTAAAAGAACATGCTTTTAAGAAAAACTTTTCTTTCTAAAATACAATTTAACTAATAGGAGCATTTTCTTTAAAAAATAAATTAGGCTTACAAACAAATATGATGTCACAATCCTTAATCCCAAAACTAACATTCCTTAATCTCTAGACCCAAGTTACGCTTACAAACGGATGAATACCCAAACAATCCCCTTTCCCATGTTTATATAAGGGGAGATTAACCGAGAAATAGTCATCGTTTCACGGCCATGCTGTAGAAGATATGGTAGGAATTAATCAACGGCAGATGTGTGGGAAGCTGCCGCCGCCACCACGCTACCGGTAGTGACTGTTGCTGACCTTGTCGTCCCCGCGCTACGGCTGTACACGAAGGAAAGCCGATGACCTGTTTTTCCGTCTCTAGATCCTTCTGGATTCGATCTTCATTACTCACAATTTAGTTTAGAAAGTAAATTTGATCTCTTTTATTTCTCTATCTCTTTAGTTTAGAAATCGTCGTTGAGTTCGAATTTTTCCGTTCTCCAAAACCCACAATTATTTTGCATAAACAATCAATAGATCGCATATGATATAGAAATATCTTTATTTTCATGTTTTGATTACAAAATTTATACATATATTGAGTTTAATTTTTTAATCAAGGTTAGTTTGAGTTTAAATTTTTGGTTGTTCGACGGGATGTTGTACGGTTGCCGCCGCCGGTCAAAATGTCCCCAAAACCCACTTTCTTTAAAGAATAAACACTTTTTTAAATCAATCTTATTAAAAATATTTGTATTATTTTCTATAAAATATATTTAACATATGTAATATTTATTTACAGAAGACGTGAACATATTTACCGTAATCTGTTTCTAAAATTTAAATTTTTATTCCTATCCCTTTTTATCTTCTATCAAATTTAAATATAATCCAAATATAACGTATGGTTGTGGTTTTTTCAAACCTATTTAAACATTCTTTTTTACATATGAAAATCCGATGAGTATATTATCTATGAAATTTTGAATTCTAATAGATTTATCTTTTTTTTTTTCAGACATTTTATATTACTATGTATATTTTACTATACCTATTAGAATTTCACACTATCAAATTTTATAATTTACTTAAACATCCTCGTATTTATACACGGGGTGCTAAACTAGTAATAATAATAATAATAATAATAATAATATACAAATTACAAGTAAACTTCTTCTACACGAATAGAAAACCGAATTGCAACCATTCATATCCATTTCTCCAACAACTCAATATACAACCATTTCTTTTTGAAAGCAGAACTTTTAAATGATTTAAGTATATAAAACTTAACGGGAGATTATTTGTATACAATATTTTTTTATCACATAATAATCAAAGATTTTTTTACCTTTATAAATCTACTAACTATTTTTTCCAATCATATGTTAAAGGATTTTATAGTCTACACATATACTTTTTGTTATATATGATAAAAAAATGGTATGATACTCGGTAAGTAGATGAGAATATTAGTATACAACATTTTGTATTTGGTGGTTAAGTTAGTTACGATCACCTATTTGGATTTGTCGTATTGTAATTATCATTAATTTGAAACAGTCAATTAAGTTACAATGGTGTAGCTTTTTATGTTGTTTCCGCATAAAATAAGTATAGACGTTTTTATTAAAATACATATATTTATATTTTGGAGACAACTTGCCTTGTTGCCACTAGGCATGTGTTCCATCATCGGTCCTAATCCAATGAATTTTTTTTAGTTATTTGCATTAATTATATGAATTGTGTTTTTTAATCTATACAACATAATAAATTTAAAATTTTCTCTCTCTAAATTTTTTAAGACTGATTAATTTTAGATAGATTATGTTTTTATACATAAAATACAAACACTCAGAGTAATAATCTAATAAATTATTTCTTTAATTATCTTCAACTAATTTATGGTAACTGTTGCTTTACTAAATTATTAAACATGACAATAACTATTTAATTGATTTAATTTTGGTTAAATCACTTACATCAATACAATTTTTAAGGTTAGATTATATTTCTCTCCAATTATTTAATAATGATATATATTTTTCTTATTTTTTTGTTTTTTAAAAACTATTTTAATAACTAATAAAAAGGTTGATTGAAAAAAAGAGAAATAAAGAAAATATAAAAAATGGATATGTTGTCGAACGGATTTTATTACCTGACACCGCATTCGACATATATCATACCCTACATTCTTTACATCAAACATATTGTTGAGCACAAAATATTGTCATCAACGTCAATACCGCTTTACGCGGGTACAATACAAGTATTTGAAAACTATAAAATGTCACCCGCTTCTACTTTCAACTTTTTTATGCAAATTATATCTATAAACATTAGAAAGAATTTAATCAAATGCTTAATCTCTTAAATATTAAGTAAAATGAAATAACCTTATTACCCTCACTCATCACAAAATAGATTGGATAGTAAACCCACGACTATAGATTGATTAGCAATATTAATCTCGAAGCCAATCAATTTACAACAGTGGGTTTACTATCCAATCTATTTTGTGAGGAATGAGGGGTAGTAAGGTGGCGTTTGGTTCGTATAATGTCTTGGAAGGAATTGAAATCTGAGAATGATATGGATTCTGTTAGGAATTGGAATTTGAATCTTTAATCTGTTTGGTTGTCAGAAAATAGAATTGGAATCCATTTCCATATTCTGTTTGGTTCGCTGTCAATATAGATGAATTTGATTTCAGTAATGTAAATTAACAGAATTTCCCTTTAACATAATTAACAAACAATTATCATCTTACTAGTAATAGCAATCAAGGACAGATTCATATTCAAGATGATTAAGTCGGACTGATTTACAGATTCATCACTTTCAACAGATTCACATATTCATCACTTAATAAAGAATTGTGCATTGTGAGTGAGATTTTAAGCAGCAAGGAAGTTGGTCATTTACAAATTCATCACTTTCAAGGCTTGCTTTGTTTAATTTTATTATGTTGATAAAACCGACGTTTGTTATACCACTCTGTTTAATTATATTATGTTATTAACATATTCATCACTTTCAAGGCTTGCTCTATTTAAATCTGCACCATTATAACACATTTTTGTTGTTTGTAAAGTTTTTCTTTGTGTGGATAAGGTAGCGACGGAGAGAGAGAGAGAAGGAGACTCACTTGAGGCTGAGGCGGCGACGGAATGGCAAACGCAGAAGAAGGCAACAACAGAACTGATGAAATCTAATGATTGCAACTGATGAAGAATATGCAGCGGCAAAGCTCTGGAGGTGGCAACGGAGGGTCTGGAGACGGAGGAAGAAGCCATCGGTTTTTTGGAGGGTGGAGTCTGCTGATGTTAGGTCGATGGAATGAGAAAGATAATATGGCTACTGAGATATGTGAGGGTAAAAAGATAATCTTCCACATTCCCTCATTCAAAGGATTTTAAAATCCCTTAGGAATTCATTTTCCCTCATATGATAGATTCAAATTCCTTCAGATTCCCTCATTAAAGTGAACAAAACACAGGAATCCTTAGAAATTAGATTCCAATTCCTTAAGAATCCCAAATATTCCCGCCAATCAAACATGCTATAGTTTATTTCATCTTACTTAAAATTTAAGACATTTAACATTTGATATAAATATTTTATAATGTTGTGTGTGTAGAGTGGAAATATGTAATTGTAATGTATATATAAACTTATGTGTAGAATTACCTATATTGTGTCATTTGTATTTTATTTTGATCTAAATCGTTTAAGGCTTTGTTTGTTTTTTAAAATAAGGTCTTATTTTAAAGAAACGTCTGCAGGCGTGCAGACGTTTCTGATAAGCTTGTTTGTTTTTTCAAATAAACATTTGCGCGCCCGCAGATGTTTCTAATAAGGCTGTTTGTTTTTTCGCAGACACATAAGACCTTATTCTGTCTTATTTTTGCTTATTTTGAGAAGCTAAAAACTACATATTTTTTCGCAGACCTTCTCAGATTTAAGACCTTCTAAACCACATCTTCTCC
>JAUEJL010090078.1:0-14332 GCA_032274825.1 Drosophyllum lusitanicum
TCTGCTGATCAAACAACAATGATGTTAGAGTATTGATAGCTCCCTGTCCCTGTGGTTCGATATCCGGTCTTACCGAGTCTATACTACTCTTTGACCAGGTCATACTTGCCTGACTCGTGTGTAGTGTCTACTTAGTGAAATCGTTTTTATAAATTTAAAACAAGTGTGTAATAAAGCTTTTACCATACAAAATACCCGTAGTTTACAGCACACCAAGTTTTTGGTGGCGCTGTCGCGCACGAATTCTACACACCACTTCTAGTCGAACTTCTTCTTTATAGTCCACAGACAGGAATAAAATCCCACCCTTTTTCTATGCCCCGGTCAGTCTGTCCTTGCATTGGAAACTTTGACTAGCTCCTAGGCTTAGGTTTGGCTATTTCTCGTACTGGAATTCATCTCACTATTAGTTGCAAGAGCGCTTCCCTCCTTTCTTCCGAAGTAAAGTCAACTTGTTTGTAGGATGCTTTTGTTTCCTTTAGAAGGCCAGTAGAATCACGCAACACACGCTACTGGTGTGCTTCCTACTCACGAGGAAAGAAAGAAGAGCGACAAGGTTAAGTTCAGATTTGACTGTTTGTAGCATGGGAGCAGATTACCCAAAAAAACCTGGGAACAATGAAAAAACAAAAAAAGATATACCGGTAACGAAAACTATAGGGGGCTTGGCAAGCGAGGCTCCTAAACTCTGCGAGCACACTTTTAGAGCTTGCCAAGTGTTTGGCTAAATTCAAGGTTTTATATAACGTTTAAAATTTTAGATAAATATAAAACTGCAATTAATACCTCTTTGGGACTCCTATTTTCATTGTTTTAAACTTTTCATTAATAAGTTTGTCTCTAGTTCTTGTATCTTTTCTTTGTTGATTGTCTTGTTGTATATTTATGTTGTTTGCTTGTGTTCGCTCTAAATACTTAATTAGTTCTTATGTAGTTAATTTATGAATTCATCCCACAACTTTTTTTAAGTGTTTATTGAATACTTGGTTCAATAGCGATTAAAAACCATTGCTTGAGATTAATGTCCTATAATTAAATCCATTGTTACGTCAATTAATGTATGCAAGTGATTTGTGATTGAAGAGTATAGTCATGAAAAATATCCATGACACCATTTATGGAATATTTCATCGACCAATCTTCATAGTTAAGTTTTTTAGGGTCCAAGTAATAAACCTTATGTTCTTCTTTGCACGTGAAACTATAAGCATTGCCATACAACAACTCTTCCTCAACCTTCACACTCTACCACATTGTCGGTCATATCTGTTTTTCACTTACATCATACATATTTTCAAATCAATTGGTTCTTCCAATTGGAAAGAAGAAAACAATTACTGTAAGTTTATGTGGTTCCAACTCAAAACCAATTGGTTATGAAAGGAGTAGCACATGACCCTTATTAAGCACATTATGAAGTCACTTTCCGTCTGATGTGGAACATTACTCCACACGCCCTCTCACATGTGGCGTTCTTTTTTCGCGCCTAAAACGTGGACAATTATGGGTTACGTGGAGCCCGTGTGGCCTTTGACCAACCACACGTGAATCTTGCTCCGATACCATATAAGTTTATTGGGTTCCAACTCAAAACCAATAAGCACATTACGAAATCATTTTCCGTCTTATTTAAGACATTACTCAACAATTACAATTATTAAATTTGATTTAAGATTTATAAAAATGAATGTGGATTTTCACCTAATATACGCACAGTATAATTTAATTTAGTTTATATATAAGATCTGTTTTTTTTTTTTAATTTTTAATTTTTTGAAAGCTATTGTAGGAGAGTAGCCATAAATATGAGCAGCCATAAATATGAGCAGCCATAAATTGGGCTTAATTGTAGGGGTTAGGTCGGGTCTACTTTGGATAACTTTTCAATTAGATTATGTTCACACAAGTTATCTAGTTTTATATCTATATCTTTCTCACTTTCATATTTTATCTCTCACTATTAATAATACAAGGGTGATTTTATATAAACCCTCTTGATTATCTATATAACTTTCCATGTATGAGTGAAAAAGCTACATTAAAAATATAGGGGAGAGGGCTAAATAGTAGCACCCTAATACAAATGTCATCTCATCTTCGTCTCCAAGATCGAAGAATTAATTCTTCACTCTTATACACAAGCAGCACCATTGCTTAAACAACAAACGGAGTTCTCGTCAAAAAAAGAAAAGAAAGTCGGTAATTGGTTATTTTTTTAATGTAAAGTTTAATTAAATTAGTTTCTTTACCTCTTAATTTAGTTTCTTTATCACGGACGATGTGCATGTTGATTTCAATGTGTTTGGTTAGTTGTGTTGTACTCGATTTGTAGAAAGCTACATAGTGCTAACATTATCGCAGTAAACTTGGTAGCATTGGTTCGGGAGAGTCTAGTTGTAACATCCGTCCCACATTGATTAACGAGGGAACAAAGCATGCCTTATAATAGTGTAGATTCCTCTTCTGACATGAGGGCTTTTGATAAATGTAAGATATTATAATGCATTGACGAGACTACAAAAAAAGGTTCGCATAGATTAGGAAGGTTTGTGTGCCTCATGTTTGTGCAAGTATAGATGAACCATCACCAACAATTGCACATGAAAATTGCACTTATTCAAAAGGATTTTGAGATTACCTACAGATCTACATCCAAAGCGAGATGTGTTGAACCCCCGTGAGAGATCTATTTGTTGGTCGATGGGCCGTTGGAACCAAGCATATGGCGGATTAAATAGCGGTGGAAGGGATGAAACACCTGAGATTGGTCTGAAAGGTTGTTGCCCAATCCCGATAGAAGAGTATCCTAGACGCCGTTATTGCTGCTACGATGAGTTGTTCAGAGAGCCACAAGTAGAATAAATAAATAAATAACATAGGAGATTTAAGTTCAAACGGCCAGGAAGGTAATTTGGGGCTTTATCTTAATGCATGTAGTAAATTTGGGTTTCTATGTACATTAAGTGTAAAGAAAGATGTATAAGATGTTAAGGTTTGAGTTTCTCTAAGCACATTTACAATGTAAAGAAAGATGTATAAGATGTTAAGATCATTGCGTGCGTACTAAAACCTAATAGATTTTGATAATCGAGGTTTAGTCCCACAACCCACATCCTTCTTGAATCTCAAGAACTTTGTTTAATTTCGATACAAGTTTTCAATATAAAGTACATAACCTCTTTACCAATTACAAACTCATTTTTATGGATACAAGGATGGTAAGCGGTATTCTACACCTTACAACCTACAACACTCTATTTCCATTGAAGAAAATTCCATTTACTGCATTCTGTTCAATCTTCACCAACGCATTGTTTTTATATTCGAGCGACGAGCTACCTTTAGGTCCTCGGTAAGGACTGTTCCAAAGTTGTGTTCTTCTAATTTGGTCTCGTTGTTATTCATCCTTTTGTTCTTGAATAGGAAGTGTTCGTTGTTCTTCAGCCTTTCACTCTTCGATTGGGTCAATGTTCAAGTTTCATTTTAATTGTTTATGGACCAGCTTAAAAACTGTAAAAACAAAAACCTGAACCATTTTTCTTTTTTGTTTTATTTTGATTATTGATTCGGTAGCTTTTAAACATGGGGCTTTTATTTGTACTCTTTCTTTTTGTTATTAAAATTTTGGTATTAAAATCAAGAAGTGATTTATATATAATAAAATTATTCATATATAATAATCGTATTATACGTATTATTAACTTGTATTATATACCGTTAACTACTTGCATATGTGTATTGACAAATTCTATTACGTACATGTGAGAGTGTCAATTAAAAATCGGTGTTACAACCAAATGGCTTATAATCTAGTAGTATCAAAATGTTAAAAAGTGTTTCTCATAACTTATGACGATGGGTTCAAGTTATGGTGTTTAGATTAATGTCTGCGGGTGTTTTGCTGTAAAAAAAGAATTGGATTACAAAAATGGCGATATCATATGTTTTATTCACGGCCATTTTTGGAAAGCCAAGAAAAACCATATAATTTCATAAGAAACGAGGATCCATAAACTGTGTAGGGGTGTCCTGTTTCTTGACATCAAACGCCATTGCAGGAGCAGGAGCAGGAGCTCATCCTTCTTCACCTATTTTCTCTCCACTATTCTGCTTCCTCAATTTAGGGTTCTTGAATCTGTGAATCTCGTTGGATACAAAATTGAGCATTGAAGCACACAATTTCCGACGGATCTACTAATTATTCTTCCATCCATTCGACACGCAGTAAGGTTAATCAACCTATTTCTAATATAAATGATGATTTTCATCATTATTGTTACTTAAGTATTAAACCTTCCAGATTACTCCCCATATAAACATATGTATCTTCCAACTGCTGATTCTATTATAAACCGTTTTACGATTTATCATAAATTAATCAATTTTATACCTGGTAGCGTTTGAATCGATTGGCAATGGAATCAAAATGAAGATGTGCTTTGCTTTGAATTTGGCAGATTTTATGAATTCTTATTAGTGCTAGGGTTGACAACTCTGTGGATCTGGTAATTGTTTTGTGGAAATTGTTAATAGTTCAAAGTAATATTTCTGTGGAACATACTATATTTGAACTTTCGGATTTCAATTTTTCATTTTAGTTTAACTATTTCATGCATCATCATCTTGTGCGTGCGTGTGCGTGTGTGTGTGTGTTCATGGTTGATTTTTAAGCTATTTAGGAATGAAGTTAATTCGATCAAACCAGTACTCTCTCTATTCTGTATAAAATTGACAAACTTTGCTTTGAATGTCATCATATTGGTTTTGGTTTCAAACTAATTTTTTCAAATTTAAGTTATAATTAGGTAAAAAGGATGATAAATGTTGTGAATACAAACAAAGTCAATGTTGAAACTGTGGAAGAATAAGTAATAACTGTTATCTTGTTATTGCACATATCGATGTGTAGTTACCACTCCGTTCTACTGTGTGCTAACCATCTTGCTTGTTATGCAGTATCCAAATAAACTTGTTGGGAGCCGGAGAGGTTTTTCAGAGGTGTTATGAACTAAAAAGGAGACACCTTTTGTTCATAATACATTGATTGTTGTAAAAGAAAGAAAAGAGAAAAATGGACTTAGCAAACTATGTTCCTACTGCTTTCATGAGTTCGTTGAAAAATGCATCTGAACTTATCACGTTTGCATATGATGCGCCATTTGCTCGGGCTGTTGTTTTTGGGGTGCACATTGGTGGTATGTTTTAAACCGAAGTTTTTGTTAATCGAACCAATGAACTTCTGATACTGACATTGACTTTTTTTCATGTCGACTTACAGGCCATCTGTTTGTGGAAGGTCTACTCCTAGTAGTTATCATCTTCTTATTATCCCAAAAAAGTTACAAGCCACCTAAACGCCCTTTAACGACGAAGGTTTGACTCTTTTCAACTTTCACTTCATGTTTCATTTTGACTTTTTTAATCTTGTTTTTGGTGTTTGTAGGAGATAGATGAGCTATGTGATGAATGGGTACCAGAGTCTCTTATTCCACCTGTAACTGAAGAGATGAAAAGGGAAGTTCCAGTACTGTTAAGGTCTCTCTCCTTGTTTCTCTCTTCACAAACACAAATAGGCATGTATACACAATTACACATACACACACGTACATATAGTGTACACACGCATCTATAATTGTACGTGCATGTATATGTATGTGTGTGTATACACACAAGTGTGTCTATGCGTGAATGTATTCATACATCGTGTCTTTGTATATGTATGACACACCCATGCATACACATATGCACATACATATACCTCTATGTACACACATAGATAACTAACTATACACCCAGAATTGAAGGCAATCATGTTGGACACCAAACATGTGCATGATAAAATAGAAAATTTCATATTGTGTTCTCTCTTTAAAGTAATCAAAATCTACCTATTTGTGCTTCGTTCATCTAACATTTTAAATAATCCATCCATGGATATTACATCCATTTTCGATTGTAATAGTTGCATTACTTACAGTGCTGCAGGACCTCATACAATAATCAACGGCAAAGAAGTGGTTAACTTTGCTTCAGCAAATTACCTAGGATTAATGGGTCACGAGAAGTTACTTGTGAGTAAACTACCCTCATATTTTATTTTGATTGTTTGTGTGAAATTTTATTAAAAATGATTTTGATCTGGCAGGATTCATGTGCTTCCTCGCTGGAGAAATATGGTGTTGGTTCTTGTGGTCCTCGTCAATTTTATGGAACTATTGGTATAAACCTACTAGTGACACAAATAATCTTCTTATTGAAATATTGAATAGAATTTCATGTTCTTAAAAGTTTTAGAAAGCCACCACAGACTCATTTTACTTTTTCTGTTTTTATTTTTATCAAGATGTTCACCTTGACTGTGAAACCAGAATAGCGGAGTTTTTGGGGACTCCTGATTCCATACTCTATTCTTATGGACTCTCAACCATGTTCAGTGCGATTCCAGCATTTTGTAAGAAAGGAGATCTCATTATTGCGTGAGTATATATTGTTTTACAACTTGATTACTTCTCTTATGCTAAATCAAATATACAATTTGACTTTTGAAGTCCGCCCATTATATATTTGTATCCCAATTAGGATTGATTTTTCCTTGATTTGGAGATGTAGAATTTTGTTATAGTACTTGTACAGTCATAAAAACAAGCTACTTTGAAGTTTTCATATTTATTTTCATCCATTGTTTATGGAAACCTTTGGCTAACTGCTACATATAAGTTAGAGGTGGTAAGATGGACAGGGTGGGTAATGAGTCTAAATAGTTTCGGGTTGAATTGATCATCTTTAGCATGGGGTCAAAGTAGGCCCGGTCAGGTAGGTTTTACCTGTAAACGTCTTTTGGTCCATTTTTTGAATTTTTATATAAAATGCGAATATGATAATTATGATTACAAAAAAAATATTAAAACAACACAGGAGGTTGTATGCATTGAAAATAGACTTTCGGCTGCATTCTACCAGCTTGGCCCAATTCTCCTTTTAGCTAATTTTTTTTATTTGATCCATTTGCCGTAAAACACAACTAAAACAGACTCATTCTTAAGTATATGGTCTGAAATTGCCACCTATAGAAAAAATCTTCTCACATAATCACAAAACAGCACCTTTTATGGTCCTATTGTTTCCACTATACCTATTGTGAAATACTCTCTTTTACAAGTTCACTTTGCTATTCTAGGGACGAAGGTGTCCATTGGGGAATACAGAATGGCTTGTACTTATCAAGAAGCACAATTGTATACTTCAAGCACAATGACATGCAGTCTCTACAAAGTACACTAGAGAAAGTCACCCAAGATAACAAGCGAGCTAAGAAATTGAGACGCTACATTGTCGTGGAAGCTTTATACCAGGTATTACTAGTCAATTACACATATGACTTTTTCACTGACTCACTTTTGATTCAGTTACTATCAGACTTCTTAAAGAGGCTAGGAGTATGACTAGGTTTGAGCTTGGCTTGGATAGTCCAAATGAAATCACTTGGCCTCACCACCAAGCTTTTGACAACCTGGCTCACAAGCTGCCTCGTTCTGTCTACACCTTAAATGGAAATTGAGATTTTATGATATTTAAGATAAGTTTTTTAAATGTTCAGAATTCTGGTCAAATTGCTCCACTGGATGAGATCATCCAACTAAAGGAGAAGTACAAGTTTCGTGTTCTATTAGATGAGAGCAACTCTTTCGGTGTACTAGGCAAATCTGGTAGAGGTCTTACTGAACACTACCAAGTTCCGGTACTCTCTCTCTCTCCCTCTCTTATATACATACATACATACACAAACACACATTGTCTTACTGTTGGGTGATGTTGGGTCTTGCTGTTGCAGATTGAAAAGATAGATATAATAACTGCTGCTATGGGACATGCATTGGCCTCAGAAGGTGGGTTTTGCACTGGGAGTCGCAGAGTTATTGATCACCAAGTATGTACAAGCACCGCACCCTTACATCCATTCTATCAGCTTAAAACTAACATGATTGACATTTAATTATTTTGGATTTCAAAATTGATGTAAAGTTGTTAAGTTCAAGAAAAGGGCTCATAAATATATCTCATAAAGTGCTTTATATCTTTTGTAGCGCCTCAGCAGCTCAGGCTATGTGTTTTCTGCATCTCTTCCCCCATATTTGGCAAGTGCTGCAATTACTGCTATTGATATCATAGAGGAAACTCCTCAACTCATAACAAAGTTACGAGATAATTCAAAAAAATTAAGCACAGGTTTGTGTCTGCAGCATCAATAAAATTATTCCCTTTGTCTGTTCAAATTTCATGTTTTGGTGTCTCATATAAAAGTAGCATTAGTTTTGTTCTTGGCAAGACTAAGTTACCCATTTTCCCTTTATGATTTATCATAAATATAAATGATACTGGTTCAACTCATGTTTTTTCAAATGCAGGATTGTTAGGAATACAAGGCCTGGAACTTGCAAGTGATATAATGTCGCCCCTTGTTTTCCTCCGACTTAAAAAATCCTCAGGGTCCTTGAAGACTGATCTTCAATTACTCGAAGATCTTGCTGATCATGTAAGTGTTAATCTTCGCATTTAGACTCTTACCCGTACGCATGGTTGGGTTGTACAATAGAACTCGTAACTGCATCATGATTAAAACTTATTTTATAGTACTGTAGAGTGTAACAGTTGTTTAAAGACTCGGACACAGGACACATCTTGTTTGTTTAGGTCATTTAACATTTTTATTTTGTGGGTCCAAATGATGATGGGATAAATGAATTGCAGGTACTGAAGGAACACTCGGTTTTTGTAACAGTTTCTAAGAGATCGATGGTTGATAAATGCAATCTTCCTGTTGGAATTAGAATATATGTCTCAGCTGCTCACACGGAATCTGATCTGCAGAAAGCATGCGAATCGTTGAAGAGCGTTGCAGCTTCATTATTAACGGATCAAAACTAGAACACAACGTCGTAACACCTCATATTTGAACAATTTTGTGAAAGAAAAATTCCAACCAGTATTTGTTCTCCTCTTTTTTTAGCATATGCTAATTGGTTATTGTTCATATGTCTGGCTTTGTCCTGCCAACTTCATAATTTCACTTTAATTTATCTTAATGCCAAAATGCTTTCTTCTTCCTCCTTTTTTTAATATTTTATCTTGCATCTGAAAAATAGATAAAACACCCTGATATTCTCATTCGGGTGACCCAACTACCCTGGAAAATACTAAATAATAATACTAATTCTCTTTTATATTGCATATAAGGCAGTCAAAGAAGATGCCTGGAGAAAGGGGTAAGCCGGTAAAGAATAAGAACATTATTAATGCATATAAATAAGCTAAATCAAAATTATGCATAAAATTAATAATAATGATACCCTGTTTGCTGCCCCATGACACTGTAAGCAGCATGACCAGCATTAATCTTGGCCAATGAACCCTGTCCTTGCATCCCATTGGTTGCATATTGCTGCCATACCTGTTTTTCCTGCATAAGCAGATACTGATTTTTTTCCATGTCCGCCATCTGCACATATGAAGGTGGTGGAACAGTGAGTGATGCTGCAAAAGGGTCCAGTGGGCTAACCGGTTGTATGGTCCCATCTGGTGCTGGCAATGCTAACACGGGTGTTGTAGTTGTAGCCAATCCAGGCAATACAACACTACTGTAACTCCCGCCGCTCAGCTGGTTATTGCTCATGTGTTGTCTCACTGTCCCTTGATCATACATACCATTTAACACTAAGGGATCAAGACCGCCTGCCATGTCAGCCTTCTGTTTAGATAGATTACTAGCGGATTCCACCAGTGCCGCCTCCCAATCGGCTTCTCCATTTAAAGAGAAAACTTCCCATGAGCCATTGGTATCAACGCTTGGAGGTGCTGAAAACAAAGCAAGTGCCAATTGATTTCCATGAGCATCAACTGACATCGCATCATCTTTTAGAATTAACAGGTCTTCAGTTGGCAGGGGAGACACAAGTACTGCCTCCACCTGTGGCGGTGGTGGTGGTGGGTTGTGAGTTTCTGGTGGAGGAAGCGCCTTTATTTCATTCATATCAGGTAATGCTTCACTTCCATCATCTAATCTCTCTGCTTCCATGCTTTTCTCAGATTTGGACACCTTCTTTTCCCTTAAAAATTGCTCTAATCCTCCCAAAAATTCATCAGTAATCTTTTGTACTTTTGGGAACTCTGATAATCTACCAACATTAAGGTCTTTGCACCAGTCATGAAACCCCACAAGCTCATCGCTCATTTTTGCTGCATAAACAGATTCATCAAACACCTTTACACCAATATCATATTCTAGTTTTGGAAATCGGTCAATCAAAACTCCCAGGGCCTCACACATATCAACATAAACTCTAAAACTTTCTTTCAAAATCATGTATAGTGCAATAAGCACCATCCTACTATTTCTTGCATTCCCGGTAGGCCTGCAAGATAAGACCCGATCAAGAAGTCGAATCAAGTGATTCAATCTCTCCATAACTTTTTCCGTTTTCATTTCTGTTACCAGACTCACGACCTTTGCATATTTTCCATCACCTCGACTAACTTCATTCAGATCACCATAAGACCTTGAACCTTGATTAAGTCCATACCTTGGATGCCTGATTTCAGAATCATCACTAACACTTAAGTTTTGCTCGAAAGCAATGAATTCAAGCTTCTGATCAAGATACATAGCATAATTTTTAACAAAACCTGAATGATCCCAAGCATTTGAGTGAGCCTCATCATGGAAGTTAGACATGTCCAAAACCCTAGTCCCCTTTCGTTTAGCACACAAAATCTGTTGACCAAATGTAGGTTCCCCATCAACCAATAATCTGTGTATAAGCATCATGACCTTCAAAGCCACAATCCAATCATGGGTTTTACTCGATCGCTTGAAAAGAGTGTAAACACAGGCGTTTGCATAACTTGTCGAGTAAGATATAAGCTTGAGGATCTCCCTTGTGTACTTCTCTTCAGCCGGTTCATTGTCATGGCCAGTTGCCTTTACTATCAGCACCTCTAGATCCGGGGCTACATTTCCAGTAACCTTGGTTATGCCTATACTTGTTTGATCTTTAACCACACCAATAGCCTTTCTGATTGTCCTTGAGGCCATAGATAATCTTGATACTACTACTTAATTATACCTCTAGTTTCAAAGCTCAAGAGTCAAGACTGCAGAAAAGATCAATGAATTATAAGTTTTGAAAGTCATTAATAAGATCTTAAAACATTCACCTCCATTTCTCCAGGCGTAAACTAATTTTTTTCAAAATTTATAACCAACTGTAGCTTTGCTTCAGATTTGAACTCAAAGATATCTATTTGTATAATTTCTAATAGAGTTGATGTATATTAGTTATCACTTAGATCAGAAGTCTTTCCACAGTGTAATTGTGTAAAACTCGGCTAAATGTAAATTAAGTTGATGGTTTATAAGTTTATGTGTGAATTCTACATTTGGGCTTATAGCGTGATACGTGCCTAGTCATCCCCATCTTGCAAGGTTTCAACACCCGGAGTGGTGACTTGGACCTAAAAAGAGGTTTGCCAACCATGACCAACGATGACTCGGACTAGTGACCTATGGAGTACGTGGTAGCTTGGACCAAAAAAGAGGGGTGCCAACAAAGACCAACAAGGACGTTGGTCATTAAAGAGTGAGGTATTGTTATGATCCCACATTAGCTAAAAGTAAATTAAGTTCAAAAGCAACATTTTCTGTGGATAAAAGCCATCAACGATATATCTAGCAATTGTTGTTTAGCAGTCTTCCTAAATTCGATCATCTAGACTCAAGAAACTCAATTACAATTTACAACCATTCAACCCAAATAAATCACTATAATCTGTAGGTTTATATTTAACAAAACCTGATCAATTAAAGGTTTATAAATCACTAAACTGTTGAAAGTTAATCCACGAAGAGCTACAATGTGATATGTACGCATGTTATAATTTCCACGTCTTGGGAGAGCAAAGATGGCAATCGTACATTCCTCTGGAAACTAAAGCCTACTAAATCGTATAGAATTAAGATTCAGAATAACACTTGACTAAATTATGCGTTTTGCCTAACATGCAACAGATCGCTACTATGAACCAACAAAATTATGGTCTGGATTACTGTCAAATGTTCTGGTTACAGATACGCATTTTATCACAGCATAATTCGATCCATAAACCGAGATCTAAATGTTAAAAAATCGAAAGAATACACACGGAGACTGTTGATGAGACTTACCGATCAATTTTTGGATAGGATTTTAATCGATTAAAATGGTGGACGATGCTGCGATCCATGGTAACAATGAATGCTCGAAAGTAATCAGAGAGGGAATATATATACATGCAAACATATAGGGAGAGAGGAGAGAGAAAACTGAAACCGTGTGAGAGAGAAGGGACTGATCGATAACGGCAAATAGACTGCTTCTTGTTTTCATAAACCTCTTGGATCATTCTTCAACTCCTTCCATGAGGTTTTAATACTCGCCCTTTGTAATATAGACGACGGGTAATATAACCGAGGAGACAATGAAGGAGAATTAGTGGATTCCATATATTTGTGGTGAATATAATGATGAATTAGAATTAGTGGACTTGACCAGTGTTATTTGATATATATGAATGTATTGTAATTGATTGATGTGATATAGTTTTATACGTCTTACAAACACCCCCTTCAAGAATTCTATAATTTTATAATTGGCTAAAGGTCATTCATTTGTAACTTCACCTCTTAACGCAACAACTAGTCATATTTTTTAGTTAATTTCCTAGATAGGATCTTTAATTATCATTTTGTTGCATCCAAATCCCTTTTTAACAAATTCTATTTATTTCTTCTGTTAGATACTCTCGTGTGCACGGGGTCACGGGGACCTTTTTGTCTTTTTAACCCCTTTCTAGATTTTTAATTTATTTTTAAATATATTAAATAATTTTCAATCCTTTTACAAAATTAAAAAATTCAAAAAATCTATCCCCCATTATCTCTCTTTTTTCTATATTTGGTAGAGAGAAAAGAAATGGAGGGAAATTGAAATGAGTAAAAAATACCCTTGTTTGGCACCATCAAGAAATGAAAACGAGAAATGGTGGCTCAGGTCGCCGGAAACTCATTGGCGGCGGCGACACCGCCTTGCCGATGCCGGACTACTCATCATCGCCAGTAAACTAGATTAGGGTCAATCGCAACAGTGGACGACGACAGACATCGCAACAGAGGACGACGATTAGGGTTCCATCGACGACAACGACATCGCAACAGATGACGATGGCTGCGGCCAACGCCGCCTCGCCGTAAACACGTCGCCACAAACGACATCGCCGACGATTAGGGTTCAATCTCGACGGCGACGACGACATTGCAACAGATGACGAAGACATCGCAACAGATGACGACGGCTGCGGCTAACACCGCCTCGTCATAAACATGTCGCCACAGACGACATCGCCGACGATTAGGGTTCAATCGCAACGACGGCGACGATATCACAACAGACGACAACGACATCGCAACAGACAACATCGCCGACGATTAGGGTTCAATTGCAACGACACAGACAACATCGCAATGGCGCCACAGACGACGTCGCCGGTAACAGACATCGCAAAGGAAACATTTCTCCCCATTTCTTCGCAAACCATAGAGAAATGGTATATCAAAGAAAGTTGAGAAATGGAAACGGTTTCTCCGCCCCCATCTACATGTTCATTTCTCCCAAACAAGAGAAACACCTCATTTCCCTTTCCATTTATCCCTACCAAACATAGCCTATGTCTCATTAGCCTCTCTCTCCCTTGGACTCTCTCAAACTCTCATTTCCAAAAACCATCCAAGACCTAGAAGCACCGCCCTCTGCACCTCTGCCTTTGTCAGACGTCACCAAGTCTTTGGTTATGTCTCTCTCTTAAATGACAGATCTTTCTCTCACTCTCCCCCACTCTCATCAACTGTAGATGGTTAGGGCATGAATATGGGTTATTGCTGCCGCCAAGGAACAAGGAAGAAGAGGGAGATCTCCCTCGATCCATCGAAAACCACCATCCCGCCAGAGACATCCACCATCGCCATTGCAAATATGTGGTTAGGGTATGAATTTGTTTTTCCTCTCTCTTGATCTATGATTGAAATAGGGATTTACACAGATGGTAACGGTATTCAAGGAGGTGTATGTTCGTTCTAAGTTCAAGGTTTACACAAATGATGGGGTGATGTGCGTATAGCGTACCAGTTTTAAATTTATAAATCCGAGTTATTTAGCACGACTACAACAAAATAGGCAAGAGGACCTAATCGTATCGTAGTATAGTAAATAAGTACGGGTGTCGAACACAAGGGGAACGAGTATGA
>JAUEJL010090089.1:0-14329 GCA_032274825.1 Drosophyllum lusitanicum
TCACAATAGAAAATTTTAATATATAACCAATTTACTTATTATAAACCTTATAATCACACACAAAATAAATAATCTAACACTAAAATCACTAACAAAACAACTAAAACCACTAACCTATAAATAAAACCATTAATCTAACCCTAAAACCACTAACAAAACAACTAAAACCACTACCCTATAAATAAAACCATTAATCTAACCGTAAAACCACTAACAAAATAACTAAAACCACTAACCTATAAATAAAACGTAAAACTACTATCTTAAAACCACCCTCTTAGTTTCAAACTTTGTAAAGATAACCTCGAAGTGAGCAAAAGGGTGTGGTGGAGAAGTCTACACAGTGCAATCAGTCCATATTATTATCATTTTCTAGTGTTTCATCTGAAAGCAACAAAAAGCAAGAACCGAATTTTGATATATCGGTTACACTAAACTACAAAATTGATGTGACATTACAAGATGAATTCGATGAGCTGTGAATTTGAAAGTAGAAACCGAGTAACTGGTTTTTGAGAAGCCGGTTTCTAGAGGAGGTACCGGCTTTTGAACTAAAGAATACCATAGATATGAAAACCAAAAAAAACTCTCTTACTTTTGATAGTTTTTAAGAAAATTAGTTTATTTTTGAAAAAAATTCGTTCAAAGTCATAGGCTAGCCCAATAACATCGAAATCACCTTAAATGGTGGAAGGTATTAGTAGCTCACAGCTTTGAACTTATAATGTGTTTTACATTCATTCATCTTTCCATGTGGGACAAGTTGTTAGAAACTCCCCCTCTTAAACACTTGACGTCCCCGTCAGGCGTGAGACCGATATACCCAGAATCCCTACACCAGAAGATGCATGAATTTTACACTCATGACAACCCGAGGGGCAATGACTCTCATACCATTTGTGACACCCCATAGTCCAAAGTCATGGGCTAGCCCAATAGCTTCAAAATTAACTTAAAACCATGGTGAAAGGTATTAGTAGCTCACAACTTTGAACTTATAAGGTGCTTTAACTTTCATTCATCTTTCCATGTGGACATAATTTGATTGATGAAGTCAATGAAGAGATTGAAGAAGATATTGGACTTTCTGATAATGGTGAGGAGGAGGTACTTGGGATTGATGTTGATGATGAGGATGATGAAGATGAGTTTTAGGCATTTTGATTATTTATGATGTTTGTGACTTTGTTATATTTATGTCTTTTTGAGATACAATATGATATATGTTAGTCTTTTTTTGCTTGTTAAGTTACTTATTAAGTTGTTTTGTGTATGAGGTATGGTTTTCATATAATTTACAAAGGTTTTGCAAAAAAAACCACCTCATATAAGTGAATCCCTCGCCTCGAAGCGCCTCAAAAAATCGAAGCTCTAGGGTGACCAATTGCCTTGGAGCGCTTTACGCCTTTTAAAACATAGCATCATTGTCTTCGTCACAGTCCAAATATAGGAAGCAATCGTAAGCATATCGGCCTATCTACTATGAAAGAAGAGAAACTAGATCGTATTTTGTGGTCATAAATTCATGGCCAATGAGTTGGTTTTATAATTCAGCTTCTTTCCTTCCGGTGGCTTCAAGGAAGAACATAAAATGGAAATGAACCGTCATTTTGGATTATAAATCCAGAAGAAATAGCAAGATTAATAAGTTGACCATTTGTCTAACCTTAGAATGTATTATACAAGCACAATTTAGTCATTATGTAACTATTTTATTGCAATTGATTCCTTCCTACTCTTGGTAGAAAAGAAAGTAATGTAACACAATTTAAGTCTAAAATAATAAGATTTGCCTTTTAAAAATATATTTTAAAAGGGTAAAACTAAAAATTTGGTTAAATATAATAATTTAAAATATTATAAAGAGAAAAATTCATATTTATAAATTATTATAGGCAAATAGACATTTTAAGGTTTTAAGAAGAACGTATATAAAATTATCTCTAATAATTTTAATTAAAGAATTTTGATTCTTAAAAAGTAAAATCAAATTGAATTTTCAATTTTAATAGATGGTTGAGATTTAATTTTACCAAAATAAACGGATATAATTGTCTAATAAAGATAATACAAGTTAGTCTTTTATTTATATTCAGAGATTATTATTATTATTATTATTATTATTAGGGTCTAGTTCATAAAAGTATATCCAACTAGTCACATTTTGCTATTGTATGTACCGAACTTTTAAAGTTAACTATTTAATATATCTAACCCTCAAAACTTACTATTTAGTGTACCCGATTACTTGTTGTTCAGGTAAACAGTAATTTCTTTGATTTTTATTTATTTTTAATCTCACAACTCATAAATTGTTACTACCTTATTTAACTTTTATATTTATTTTTATTTCATGAAGAACACTCTTCATTTTCATCTTCAATCTTCAAACATTCAAACACAATTCATCTTCATCTTCAAGCTTCAAACATTCAAAAACAAATTCCATACATTCAATCATCAATCTTTCTAAAACATAAACTACAAAAAGAAAATTGTAATCACCAAAAATCAAAATCGATCCATATGGGATCCTAATCACAAACGCCTAAAAGTAAATAACTCAATCAGAACTTACAAACCACAGATCTGAAACAAAGAACATAAAGCCAAAAATCAATGACGAAGATGAAGACGAACCCAAAAGCTCAAATCGTTATGAAGAATCTGATCAAATGATAAACCCTAAGATACTAAGAACCATAAATCGCATCAGTCAAGAACCGTAAGTCAAATTTCAGATTTTCATTAGTGAAATCGAAACCTAACACACATCGACATAGATCCGAACAAAATCACAAAAATGAAACCCCTAAAACAAACGAAATGAAGAACATACCTCTCCAAGAAATCAAAGGAAACCTAAATGAAAATAACATGTTGAATCAGATCCCTAAACATCATCTTCATCTTCATCTTCATCCTAAACCCATGTTCCCAAACCGTGATTAACATCACAGGTTGACATCCATTAATAATCGAACCCTAAACGAAAGTCGCAGGTTGAACCATAGATGATGAACCGAACTAGGTGTGCTTAAATCGCAAATGATGAATCCCAATATCTCAAACTATAATTTGTCGATGTCGATGATGAATCTTGTTTATTATTGTTGCTAAAGATTAACAATAAAAAACGTAGGATTGGAAATCAAAAGAGAAATCAACATGTAAATTAAATGGAATGGTGTGGAAATCGAAATCGTAAGACAATTCCAGATTTTATTATTATTATTATTATTATTATTATTATTATTATTATTATTATTATTATTATTATTATTATTATTATTATTATTATCATCAAAGAGAAATGATATATCTCATTAGAAGATTAAGTTATGATTTTAGAGATAGGACAGGTCATAGAACTAGTTGTTCTACTAGTTCACCGATACAACCGGTCGAATCGAGTCCAAAAATCAAATGATATCATAATTATTTAAAATTATATAGAAATACCACAAAATAAAAATATAAACATTTCAAACATACATTAGCATATATGTAAATCAGAACAATCTGTATTTGATTAAAAAAAGTTTAAGCAAAGCTGAAATATAAACATACATGTAAGTCTAAACCAAGAGGAACAAGCCAACCTTATAAATGTGTAAATCATTAAATCTTGAAAAAAACACTCCAAAGAGTCCTCCGAGTCTCAAGTGCTTGGAGATTGTAAGTGGTACCCAATAATCAAACTATTTCTCTCATATATATAACAGGGTTCGGGTACTTTTTGTCTTTGACCGATAGGTCCATGGATCATTAACAGTGATGCAAGATTATGTCGTATGCATACTTATAACACTCTAAATGGGCTTGTGGGTGCGTTCCCTGCACCGTTGGTGTCGGACTTACTAGCGATCGAAAAAGTAGATGTTTGTTCAAGGTAATAAATAGATTTTTGGCATGCTGTGAATCTGGTATCTTTATTTGACTCCCTCCTCTCACATACCCAAATGTCAAATAATCCATATACAATTTTGAATGTAGTTTTTTCACTCACAAATGTCACATCAAGGGGCTATTTAGATGATGCGGGGGTACCAATAGAATCATCCAACAATAATTATGATAGAGTTTTGGAGCAAAACAAATGTCGGATTGTGAGCTAGTTTTCAAGATTGAAATGAGGCGTTTTTGCACAGAAACCATCTAGAATTAAGCATATGTTTACTTTTATTATATGTTCTTTCTTGGTGTTCTCCCTTTGGGCTGTCTTCCTTGAGCCCGCACCTTCTTGGTCTCCTTTTAGATTGAGGGGGTGATTTTTCATGGTCAAATACATCTGCATTTACCTTTAGAATTTTTTTTTTAAAGAAACTTTTTAACAAAAGTATAGACAACATATATAACTTTATTCATAAATAAAATAGGAAAATATGTATACTTATTTTCTTTTAAAGAATGCTTAGCTGTAATTTACTTCAACATCACATGTGAATCGGGTTTTAAGGCGCGGAATATTCTCAGGATCCTCGTCTTGCTTTCTCCACCTCCACTCCCATCCTTTGTTTTTTACTGTATTATCCTCTTCACCATTATTTATTTCACTTTCTTTTTTGTGACAAGTTTATGGGATTACTTATTTTTAGCCTATGGTTATAAATAGAAAGAAATAAATACGAGGATATCTCTTAGATGTTTCTATACTTATAAATATTTTAAATAAAGGGTATGTTAGTCATTTTATTGTTTACTCATTTAAGTGTTTATAAGTATGACAATATTTAACTTATAGCTACGAACGTTCTTTTTCTAATAAACATATGTTACGTTACTTTAAAAGGTATTATAAAATAAATAAAAATGATAATCACAGTTCGACCGATAAAATTTAAAAATATTTTATTTTAATTTTTAAAAATGGTAAATATGATTCTTTTTTGGTAGTATTGTACTATTGTAGTATTAAACCGTCGCTAAAGAAGGTTACATATAAAAAATGATACTAATTAAGACATAACTAATTCCCCTCCATTTAATAATATTTAATATTTCAGAATCATTTGTATTTTAGTTATTTTTCAAGTTTATGCTTCACCTCCATCACGAGTTGCAGAAACAGAAGACAGATTATACAGTTTCTCCATACAAAGATCCAACGCCATTTTCCTTCTGATTTACAATTTCTTAAACTGATATTTTTTCCTCAACGACCGTCATGGAACCGCCAACGAGCGACGGCATCGCCGAACAGATCATTCTCCGGTGGGACTCCACGGCTTCCGAAGACGCAAGAATCAGAATGATCTTTGAAGGCGACCGCCAAGAGATTGATCGTTACTTGCAGGCAGTCGATCAAATTCAACGATCTATGGATTCCGCTACTCTGTCCGACGATGGCCAGTCAAACAAAGTCAACAACGCAATCCAGATCGCCATGGCTCGTCTGGAAGACGAGTTTCGCCATATCCTCATTACCAAATCCACTCCAATCGATACTGAGCCACTAACAGAGTCGATCTCGTCAACTCATCCGACTCCGAGAACCAGCAGTTGCCGGAGCGAATCGCCGGATAATGACGATTGCAGTAACGCAGGGAAAGACGAATCCATTTCTAGGATCAGTTCTTCTTCATTTACGAAACGTAAGACATTTGCGAGCTGCAGATCTATGAACAGCATTCGCGAACAAGATCTGTTACCGCCCGAAAGCATCTCCGATCTCAGGTGCATCGCAGAGCGTATGATCGCCGCCGGTTACTTTAGAGAGTGCGTTCAGGTGTATGGAAGCGTAAGAAAGTCAGTGGTGGACGGCAGCTTTAAGAAGCTTGGTGTTGAGAAACTGAGCATCGGCGATATCCAGCGGCTAGAATGGGAGGCCTTAAACACCAAAATCGGAAGGTGGATACGAGCTGCCAAATTGTGCGTTAGAGTCCTGTTCGCAAGTGAGAAGAAACTCTGCAAGCAAATTTTTAAGGATCTCGGAACAACCTCCGCACATGATGCATGTTTCATGGAGACCGTAAAAGCTCCGGCCACTCAGCTCTTTAACTTTGCTGAGGCGATTAGTATTAGCCGGAGATCGCCGGAAAAGCTGTTTAAGATCTTGGATTTACACGATTCGTTACTAGAATTGTTGCCTGACATTCATGACGTCTTTGATTCCAAACCAGCCGAGTCGATTAGAATTCAGGCGACGGAGATACTCTCCCGGTTGGCAGAGGCCGCTAGAGGGATGCTATCAGAGTTTGAAAATGCTGTCCTCCGTGAACCTTCTAAAGTCCCTGTCCCCGGAGGGACAATTCATCCATTAACAAGGTATGTGATGAATTACGTAAGTTTGATTTCAGAATACAAGCAGACCTTAGGAGAATTAATCATTTCCCAACCTACAACCGGATCTAGACACTGTGATTTCGCTGCTCCTGAAATGGATTTCACCGAGCACGAAGGTCAATCGCCATTAGCTCTCCATCTAATATGGATAATCGCGATATTGCGATTTAACTTAGAAGGAAAATCCAAACACTACAAAGACAATTCCTTGGCTCATTTGTTCATCATGAACAACGTTCATTACATTGTTCAAAAGATCAAAGGGTCATTAGAACTAAGGGAGATGATTGGAGATCAGTACTTGAGAACTCTCACCAGGATCTTTAGGCAGGCAGCCACGAACCACCAACGAGCAACCTGGATAGGGGTATTGCATTGTTTGAGAGATGAAGGATTACACTCGACGGGAAGTTTTTCATCTGGGGTTTCAAAGAGTGCGTTAAGAGAGCGGTTCAAATCGTTCAATGCCATATTTGATGAAGTTCACAGGACACAAGCATTATGGTTAATACCGGATGAGCAACTTCGTGAGGAGCTAAGAATTTCGATATTGGAGAAATTGGTGCCGGCTTATCGGTCGTTTCTTGGGAGATTCAGGAATCATATAGAGAGTGGGAGGCACCCTGAGAATTATATCAAGTATTCTGTTGAAGATCTTGAGAATGCTGTTTTGGATTTGTTTGAAGGATATGCAGTTTCCCAGCATTCTAGGAGAAGATCACAGTGAAAGACACAGAATTATGTAGGATACCATTCTTTGATTATTTTTGGTAATAAAAGAGACCTTGATCCCTGTAAGTCGGTTGTTTGCTATCTGTTTATTAAGATTTTCTTGTTAATGAACATCATACTGATATTTAATTTACACTCCTAGTGTTAATTTGTGCTTAACTTCTTAATCTTGCTTGCTTCTTGTGTAGTTGTGTTACTACTTTACCAATGTTTTTCTTTTTTATTTACTATTTAAAATTGTCTTATGTCAAAAATGAATATTTGAATCTGTGTTCCATCTATTTGCTAAGAGTTTATTTATAACAACTTTCAAGCTAACAAATAATAAAGTTTGTTCTTGATTAATCACTTTTGAATGAATGTAAGAATATGCTGATACAATGGTTTAATTTTCACCATAAAGTTTTTACTGGCACAAATCTATACATGAATCGCACAGATCACAACAACAATCGAGAAACTCAAGACAGGCAAGAGCAGTGCACAGTTGTGCGATAACAAGTGCGCATTGCTCGTTTCTGAGTAGAGACCAAGTTTGTATCAAGCATCCCCAGCAACCCCAACTAGCCATTAACCCCCAGCATGAATGCGCGACCTTCATCACCATTTTTGCAGCTTCATTTAGCTTTACATCTTCAATTCCTGGAGGTGCATTTGCAGCAGTGGCCTTCAAGTTGCCGAATCCGACACATATATTACTCAAGCATATCATCTTCTGATTCATCAATTTTGAACGCTTCTGCACAGATATGCATACATATTTAAGTTGAAAACATCATATCTTCAACTTAGAATTTGATAATTAGTTACGTCTTTACGGATGTATACCTCATCAAGTAGAAGTAATTTGAGGGTTGGTTTTACTTTATCATCCTGAACTAGAATTATGCGCGTATATTCAGAAGGAACTCCTTTCTGTAAGCTCATTTTTGCGACCTAAAATCAAGCCAATCAAAATCAAGATAACTAGAAAGTTATATCCCAACCCAGTTTTGATACCATGCCAATAATCCAGTGGCAAAAAAGACAGAGTTACTCTAAGTGTGGCTTGTACTCTCGACTAGTGGTGGAAAAAAGGCGGGTTTGGCAAGTTAGGTAATACATCAAAATGGGTAATTTTCTTTTAAGTGTCGAATGCAACCAGTCAACATAAATTTTAATTGTATTTTTCTAAATAAGTAATTTACTAAATATAATCACAAAGACTATCTTATTAAAGTATATAAGATCATAACTTTTGAATAAAACAGCTTCAGACGGTGCGAGTATTTGATTACCCGTTAGTCAACTTCTGATTTTTGATCCATTAAACCCATTTGACCAATTTCACCTATTTTATTTTTAGCTAATTTTCTATGGTTGATCTGTTGTATACATGTTATCAACAAAATACAGCCAAAACTGACTGTTCTAACATACATGAGTTGAAAGTGTCACCATTATTCTAGATGTATCGCGAATCTAGTGTAAATAGAGATCTAGATAGAAGAATGAAACCTTCTCCTGCAGATGTGTGTTTTGGTCTAACCATGCCTGTGCTGTGAGTATATCCACCTCCCTCCTAGCACATACCTGCAAATAAAAACAGAATATATTAAGCATTAACACCCCATAAACTATTCAATAAAATATTTTAACTACGAGAATTATTTAAAAAGTAAATGTGGGAAACCGAAGACAGGCATAATAATTCGAGAATTATAAGTCATTAACTATATTGTGATTAAAAACCTCATCATATGTCCTGAAAAAAAATAAAGTTTACCCTGTCCAAGTGTTTGTATGTTTCCTTTCTCACTTTGATATCGATCACATAACTACTTAGATCCGCCAATAAGCCTCTAGCTTTCACAAATTCAGGGAATTTCCCATGGTATCGTCCTGATATAATCAATGGCCTTCCGGATAACAGATCTGGAATACAAGACGGGTACAACTGCAACAAACAAACAAGCAAGAAATATGTTTTGTAGGAAAATAAGCCAAAATAAGTTAAGAATTACTGCCAAAGTTATATAAATAATCATAAACATACCTACCTCGTATGATTCGAGATTTTCTAATGCATCAAGGGTTACATTTGCAAGAATAAGAGACAAAGCATTATCCAACAGCCGTTGCATTTGCTCACCAATTGAATCTGGCGCAAACAAAGTTGATAAAAAAGGATTAGAACTGAAGTGACTGTATATAACCTCAGATTATGGGTCTTACATAGTATTAAAACCGACCTATGTCGTGTGCAGCATCATAGTATCCCCTTCCAATATGTGCAAGCATTTGCAAGAAATAATGATTACAATATGAACCTGAAAAAAAGGAAAACTCACAGTTAAAACAAAGTTCATTAAAATATTCTGAAAGAACAATATATTGCAGAACTATAATACACAATTGCCATAGTTATACAAGAGCAAGAATTTTAACTAAAAAAATGGAAGGCCTAACCTATGCCAAATGTGCTAATTCGGGGCAAACCGATTCTTCCATCCACAAGGCTATGTTTGATCATATTGCAAACATCTCTTTCATCTTCAACGGTGCCATCAGTAATGAGAAAAATAAGAGGAATAGATTCACTAGTTTTACCAACCATGTCAATTGCCTGAATATCAAGATCACCAAAACATTAATTTTGCAGTTTCATGTGTATATAATATGGGAAAAAGAAACAAAAATGAGACAGCAGAAGGCAAGGAGGCAATAGTTAGGATATACGTGCGGCTTTCAAAGTGATTATATGATATTAAGTAATTAGAATCACATAACTAGGGGTAAATTAAAACAGGTTGTAGAAGATAATATTGATCTTCTTTTGCTATAAGTTGCAACACTAGGATTAAAACAAAACAGACCGCTTTACCCCTACACAATCCGGTAATCAGAAGTAGATTTCGTATATCATATCCTAACACTAATTAAGATAATCCATTTTCAGTGCAAATCCAAACACCCTCTAAACAATACCACTAAGGAAACCAAATTGATTGAAGCTGGTGTTAGTTTCATATGCTCTATGTAAACCTTTGAGTACCTGTTTTAACGGGCGCATCATGTTTGTACCTCCTTCAGCAACCAGGTTTTTCCACATCCATTCAGTTGCATTTGTGATTGTTTCATCTGTTGCCAGCTCTAATGAAGATGAAAATAACTGAATATCTCCATTAAAAGCTATGATGTTAAACGAATCTCCTTGATTAAGCTTTGAGAGGGATGCTGTGATAGCAAGTTTTGATTTCTCAAGAGGAGTATCTCGCATACTCCCACTTATGTCTAATAAATACACCACTTCCCTTTTAAAATGCTATGAGAATTCAGAAACAGATGTATCAAATTAACCACAGACTAGTGCCATGAATATTATAACGAGTTTACGATGTTTTAGAATTTGGCACAAACCTTGTTATCGTTGTTGGTCCCCGGGAGAAGATAAAAGTAAAATATGTCTCTTTGATCATAATCATATAGAGATGGACGCTGAAGGAGCAGACCACCAATAATCTCGTTCGAGCATACCTCAAAAGATATAACCAGACCAATTAGAAGTATCATAGCAAATTGTTTAAACTTTAAATTAAAATTGACAAAAAAATCCTTTCATTATAGTATACATATTATTTAAAGGTGGCAATTTCAAGTTATGTACTTATGTATGGAGCTTTTTAGTTGTCTTTTATCTAAAATGGTCCAAATGGGTCAGGCTGACCCATTTCGGCCTGTACTCAAATTGAATAGTCTCTGTTCAAATCCAGTTTGACCCATTACTCTAACATGATGACCCTCACATCTTGCCACTGCTAATATTATTGTGCTGTCTCTTGGAATTGAATCCTTGCAACATCTAAGTCCTAGGCGAGTGAGCTAACATCGTTGGAGCTATAATTTAAGCACCTAGCTTCTGTAAAGATATAAGATCCAAGGTCTTACAGAATAAGCAAAATACAAGTCTTGAGTAGACCATTTCAGAACTTCTGCCTCATATGAGAAACTTGCTAATTCCCCAGCCTGTTGTTGTACCTCCTTTCAAAGGATAAAAAGTAGAAGTTCAAGATTATGAGAAGAATCATATTTACATGAGAAGCTAAATATTCATAAAAAGCTTGACAAGCACTTTGATTTACATCTTTTAAAAAAAGCACTTTGATTTACAAAATTTCTGACTTTGATTAGCAAAATGGTGAATCTGCTGAAATATATCAAAATTGTGAATCAAAGTTACATAGTCAATGGATCAAAATGTTTCTCAAGCTTCTCAGGATCCTAATTCATACCCCTCTTTTTCCTAATAATTGAAGCATTTGACTATGTGCATGCTTCATTTACGGCCGTCCCTTTGATATAAAAATACGCGTAATAATAATATTAATATCTTAGAAAAAACCAGACATCTCAAACTTGTTAAGGGTCAAAACTTGGCATTGATTCTGGTTTGTCCACAAAGAAAAATGTGAGGACTAAAATCTAAATCATGGCATATGTACCTTTAGAGGATGACTAGCAAAATTGCATTTAATCATAGTCTCAGTAGCAGAGTTGACATTTAGCAGAACTTTTTCTCTTTTCAAAATTGTCCTCTCCAAAGGTAAAACATAAGAGGGGAAGGTGAAAGGCACACTGAGGCAGAATTCATCACCTTGATATAACAATTTCTGAGACCATCTTACTTTAACACGAATAACGGATCCACCCTCAACCTTGGAATGTCGATTATCATTGTGTAAGTGAACTCGTTCAAAAAATAAATCTAGAAAACGCCCGCTACAAAAAAAAAAATACAATCTGCACATACTTTTTTCTACACGACTTTGCATAATTATGATGTTTCTCAAGTTCTTCGTACTTGTAAACGTGTAAAAGATGTTTACATTCATAAAAAAAGAAGAGTTATAAACGGATACATCTTTTCACGTAGAAGAACAGTCACATTTATAAACGCGTAAAAAAAATTATTTACACGTTTATAAAAGAGTGAACAACAGGGTAATATTAGCATATTTCTATAACCAAATTGGAATTTGTTTTGGTGGTTTTAATTAAACAAAGGTTTAGGTGAAACTAACCTGGGGAATTCTTAGAGTGTATGTGTTGTGTTTCATCATGAAGCCATCTTTTGGCTTAGTTACTCGATCTGAATCTTTTTCATCGTCTTGTGTGATCAATTTTGTCAAGTATGATCGTTTGGTGGTCTCGGTGTCGACTTCTAGAAGGGAACCCTGTTAGCCAAACCACATTTCTTTTAAGTGCTTAATCACGAATCTTTCGTACTTTAAGGTTATAGTTAAGGAATGATAGACTTCATATAGTTATATCAGTTTTCCAATGGTTATTTGGCGCAAAGTGTTAGAGTCGTGGAGTATGACAGGCCCTTTTGACTTTATTACCGTTACGAAGAGTTAGCAATATGGCCCCGCTACCTAATGGTGACGTTTTGGCCTATTATATATGGCATGTGGGCTAACAAGCAATATTAGGTCAACTTTTTTGTAATTTACTCCGATCACGTGAACCATGTAAATCTTTGTGTTTTTATCACTTATGTGCATCTTTATGAGTTGTTTATCATTCTTATTCACCCGCTATAGTGAAACTGTGTAAAGTACGTTGTTGTCCTTATCGTTCTTATTCCTAATACAAACCCCCGAAACTAACTTCAACAACTATTTTAGGAGGGTAACTATTATTTTACTAGTGATTATAATCACCTAACAATAGTTTAATCGAGGAATATTTGAAAATCTTCACTCCATTTCTATATGAAATGGATTATAAACACCTTCGCTTTTTAGGTAAGAGTGAGATACTTACTAAAACGTGTCGTTGGTTGCATGATAATCTATCTTGTCTTATTCTTTTTGTTAGTTAAGGTTTTTATCATCGATATTCAAGCTTAAGCTTAGAGATGATTTGATTGGTCTTTTTTATATGGGTAAAAGATGTGTGCAGCTAAAACCATCTATGATAGGTGCTTCCACACTTATAAACATTCAAACGAGTAAATGTTGAAATGACTAAGATAGGTGTCGCTAGAAACATCTATGTTGGTAAGTGTGAAAACACCTAAGATATGTGCTGCTATATGCATATATCCACTTTTATATGTGGGTTAAAGATCCTTTCATGTTTGGATCACTCATCATGTTCTCTCACAAACAAACATGAGAATGAGTCTCTTATTTTAAGTCGAGTCCTTTTGTAGGGGCCCCTTTCATATTTATAAAAGAACATGATAGATTATGTTGGATCAAATGATCTTCGCTGATGTAAATTTTATATATCTACGCTACCTGCTCGCCCATGGGAACCGCAACACGGCAATCACAACATGCGCTTGCTATAACACAATGCACGCGCCAAACGCCGGTAACCGTAACAAACGCAGTGTCAAAATAACAGTCCACGTTCATCGAAATCCCATGCATATGAAGGGGAATTAACGCAGGCGGATTGCAACGTCCGTGCACGTGCGGCTGGTAGCTCCGGATATCCGGATTATCGACGATGCCAGGCTCAGTAATCATCGCATATACCATCAGCGCCGTCGGACGATGCTTCTCCGGAAAACGGAAAGACGAAGCCGACGAACACGGCGACTGTGATGGAGATTTTGTCATCACTGCTAGCTTCGGAGCACACAAGACCGGATGGCCGTCTTTTCCGTAGTATATACGTTTGGATAGCCGAAGTCCCATTTCAACTGATTTTGAGAACTCGTCGGCGGTCATTTTTGTCAGAATCTTGCCGGAAAGCTTTTTTCTGGTGGCCGGTACGAGTGTGACCTTTGTTTGCTGTTTAATAGCGAATAAGAATTTGGAGGTTCCGCCAAATGAATTTATAGTTTTTCAAGTTACTGTTCAATTGGTATCAATCAATTTTTTTTATAAATACTTAATTTTACGCTATTAATCCAGTTTATAGTTCGAAAACATACCCTTGTATGTACGTAGGTCCTGTAATGTTATATGTGTATGATCATGATATAGTATGTCTCGAGAACTACATTCTATAATGGGCTCTGACGTACCAAAACAGTGTATGGATTTAAGTGTATGATCTTATTTGAACCCTCTTGATAGTTTAATTTGACTTTAGTGACGTGATGTATATAAGTGTATGAGCTGCATTGGAAACTATAATCGATTGATGTTACAATAATTACATATTAAATAAATGTAACAATTAACTTAGTTATAAGATTTTAACAGCTAACACGTAACTGTTTGCGTGTATATAAATATACTAGCATCGTACCCGCGCAATGCTGCGGAGCCGAATAGTTTTTGTTTTGTAATATGTTCGCTTTTAAAAATGTAAT
>JAUEJL010090100.1:0-14327 GCA_032274825.1 Drosophyllum lusitanicum
CAGCAGCATTATGCTGAATCATTCAGCACAGTCTTCATTCAGAGGCAGCAATCAAACACGCTGAATGCTGAATGATTTAGCATTCAGCGCTGAATGGTTCCATTAAGCAGCAAACAAACAGCCCCTTAGTAGCCGTTCACAAAAAAAATTTAGAGATAGCAATTTAGGTTTTCGAGTTTACACTTAACTTGATTTTTGTTTTTTGTTTTTACTTTCGTATAAACTTGTATATGTAAAAACATATATAGATTTAAAATGTAATGCATTAAGTATATTTATATAGCTAATAAATTAAGAAGCTTATTAAAAATACTATAAGTTATTAAAGACATTTAAATAAATAGAAAAAAGGTCACCATTAACTATTATGCATAGTTATATTAAATTGTAATGCACCAAAGTCCTCTAGAATTTACTATTAACGCTGCAATTTAGTCCAGTACGAAAAATATATTATGAAAAGTTATTTAAAGCAATGTCTTTTAAAACTTGTTATATATGTGTTGAAAGTTTGTAAATGAAGAATAAAAAAAATATTTAGCAGCATAATAAAAATTCAAAAATCGAATAACATGGCAAAACGTTGCTTTTCATTTTCATCAATAAAAAAGAGCAAATAAAGAATAATAGAAAAAATCAAATAATAAAGTAATACCAAATTAGCAATAACGGAAGGTTAAGAAATATGAAAAAAAAATTGATAAGCAGGAGGAAGTTGAAAAAAAATTATGGTGTATATTTAGAAGTAGGTTAAGACTGTTCATATGGGGTAAGTCGAAGGAATCGGGTAGGATGTTGGGTTGATCGAGTAGCTTGGCTACAGATGTGCCCCTGCCCTCCAATCGGGTAAGTTTGGATTTCATTCAGGTTCACCAACCAGATCATTTTCTCTCTCTATATCTCTGCTCTCTCCTCTCTCCTCTCTTCTCTTTTCTCTCTTCTCTCTCTTATCTGATTATCTCTTTCTCTCTAATACATATTATTAAAATAAAATTTGGGATAAATTTGGGTTAGGTGAAGGCCCCAACTGTATCAAGTATAAATCCATATTAAAACAAATCCACAACGATAAAGTATGATCTTAGCTATTGTATGTATGAATACATGAGAGAAAGATAAGAACGGTAGAACACACACACTATTTGATAATACTGAAATGCTTATTGAATTAGGGCATAATAACAAAGTATTTATGCACCTTATTTTTACAATATCTACCCTTTACTATAACTAAAATTATATGTATTAACAAACTTTACTAAAATGTATTGAACACAACTTTAGGAACCTAACATTCTTCCCATTTGTATCCAATTTACAATTAAGCATAATAACGAAGATTATCTATTTAAGCATTAGAACAATCTTCATGATTAGAAATGCAAAAAAAAAATCTTTCTACATTCAACTTTAGGAGATCATTCTTTGAAGTTTTGAGTCTTCAATAGATCTTCAAAGACTCGTCTAGTTTGCAGTAGAAGCCTCAGACTTATCAAAATTTGCAACCATGATCATATCTTTTATCTTTACTGGAACACTTGATCATAAGCATTAAGACAAACTTATCTACTCTAGAGAAAGGAGTTTGCTGTTTCAGCATTTCTTGAATTTTCTTCAAACAAAATTTTAATTAATACAAACAATCAAAAATTCCGAAACGTGAACAATCAAAGAGATAATAAAAAATTAATACAAACTCTTATGATCATCAAATAATACAAACAATCAAAGAATCATTTATGATCATCTTCACTTGATCTCAAAGTGATTCGTTGATCATAAGCACCCCCATCTCCTGTTCCACCACTCATGGTTCATTTTATCTCTATACACCAATCAGTATCCCATGAGAACTAGTTCTGCTCACATATTTGATTTGGTAAACTCTTACTTTGTTTTTATGATAATGATGAAATTCTGATGCAGATCCTTCCGGCTCTGGATTGACCATATGAGTAAGTAATTTTTACACTCCCTCACTCATGGTCCAGTTCGATTATCAAAATGCAACGAATTAATCATAGTTGTAAGATTGACTACCACAAATTCACACATGATAAATTAAACGAAATGAATCAAGAAATAATATCAAAATGATATGAGATAGAATTCAGGAAATGAAAGATGCTATTTCAAATATCAACAAAGAAACAAACAAGGTATCAGAATGAAACAAAGACCGAATACATTCTTGAACTAGAAAACAAAATTGAAAATCTTTTTGTAGTTTTGAACATTTGTATTGTTTTTGGATTTTTAATTGTTTAATATTTTTGGATTTTCTAAAATTAAACTAGAGCAAAAGAAAAATAATTTTGTGAAATTTTTTTAATTGCTCCCCGTACAAGCATGCATAAAAACAATTTTCATTGACAAAAACTGCATACTTGCGGGTCCTGAAGACCTATGTTCCCCTGCAAGTAACAATCATCAATCAAATAATGATAAACTACAAAAAATAAACTTCTCAGATCATCAGTCTTAGGTTGATGCTAAACACAATGATGTGTGAGATGAACTACAAGAAACACTCTTTAGTCTCCTACCCATGAGATTTGAACTTTTTAGCGTATTGAACACAATGCACTCTTCAAAATAATCAAAATGATCTCTATTGTATTCTAACAATGTCTCAAAGCTTATCTGCAAAACAAATTATGAATATTTTGGTACCCAATTGAGTTTAGGTCTTGGTGGATTAGGAGAATCAACTACAAATTCATTTTTAGGCATCCATTTGTAGTTAGAATTCAATTTTTCCTTTTGAATTTTTTGATTTTACCAAAATTGTGTTCATTCTTTAAGTAGAGGTACAAAATTTCTCCTTAGATAACATTGTTAGTGTAGGACCCGTATTATCAAGTATCAATTAAATAACGAAGCAATCAAACACAATAATGAAGTTCTTGGATGTATCTATGAATATACGTATGAGAGAAAACATATACGGCCAAGAAACCAGTTGTACGTAATATTGAAAGCTTAATGATTTAGGGTTTACAACTTTATATTTATACCCCTCGGGTATTTACATAACGAACCCTAAACTATTACTAATGTCATATGTAAACTAAATTTCACTAAAATATAATGAACACAACAATAGGGATCTAACAGTTAGATGTTTAATAGAGAACACCTAAAATGAATACTGGCTTATCTAATGCATCCCAACATGAGTTAATTAAAGTAGAAGATTCATATTTTCTAGCATTCATGCTTGAGTGATTAACATCATCATAAGCAGAGTAATCACATCGAGAATTAGCATAATCATGAGCAACAAACTTAGTCCTGGCACCATAATTAAGACTAGTTTTCAAGCTACGCGAAACAGAATTATCAGTAACATTAGATTTATGGTTAGAGTTAGAAAATTGTTTGTTCTCTTGGAAAAGCTTCTTCCTAACTTCAAGTAAACCTTTTCTTTTCTCAAACCACAAAGCTCTTTTAATCTGCTTTTTACTAAAAAACTTATTCGTCTTCACGTCTAAAGCTAAAGTTAGCAGGTTTAGATACTCGAGTTTGTTGTGTTGATTTTAGCTTTGAAGATTCACCGTGGTAAATCTTAGCTCGAGTACAGTTTAGTCTTTCAGTCTTGCAAGTGGAATGAAATGATTTTACATTTGGAGTTTTTTTTCTTCAGAAAATTGTTTCTTATCTTCACTTGACTTACAAGTTTTGAGAGTTAGTTTCACAGAATAAAAAGAGTTATCAAATGAAGTAGAACTATTTGAACTCTTCTTGGCTCTCTAAGATTTGGTAAATCTGTTGCAGGATGATTAGTAACCTTTGAAAAAAAAAGAATCAAAAGAATAAGAACAACATTAATGATATTAGAACATATTTCCAGTCACAAAATGCTTCTGGGAATACTATTTTGTGTCCTCGGAACATTTGAAAATTGGTTGTGAAGATTCAACGGGTTGAGTCTTGACTGGAATTTGACTTGTCTTCTCTTTGTTTGCAGAGAATGTCTATAAGTCTTGTTCCAATTTCTAAAGTTTATTCACAAACTGGTTTCTTTCAGTCTTAAAATTCTCTATTTTTGATCTCATCTTGTTTTGAATGTCCAACAATTGTTGCTCGAGATTTCTTACCTTAACACTCTTTTCAATCTCAAGATCATGATACTTGTTTTCAAATATATGGATTTATTCAGTCAATTCGGAGATTTGCATAATAAACTTGGCATTTTCTTATTTCAAATTACATGCTCTCTTTTTCTCCGTTTCATATTTTCCAGACCGAGTTTCTCTTTTTCAGGTTCCATCATTTTAACTCCTTCACTTTCAATAAACCTGTCAAACTCAGTAACATAATCGTTATATTTAATTTCTTTGTCCCTTAATTTAGTAGCAAATTCAGAGTTTAGTTCAATCAAATGAACTATTGTTTCTTCGCAAACTTTTAACTTTCCTTGTGTATAAGAGTGCTGATCATTAGTTGTTGACAATTCAAGATTGCACTGGACTAATCAAACAGATCTCGAAAAAACAGAATACAAATATAATTGACGAAGAACACCAAATCGATTGATAAAACTAACATTTTAATCCACTTCTGGCACTGATACCAATTGTAAGACCCAATTGTTCAAGTATCAATCGATATTGAAGTAAATCCACAATGATAAAGTATGATCTTAGCTACTGTATGTATGAATACGTAAGAGAAAACTAAGAACACACCATTTGATAATATTGAAATGCTTATTGAATTAGGACATAATAACAAATTATTTATATCCATTGGGTATGTACAATATCTACCATATACAATGACTAAAGTTATATGTAATAACAAACTTTACTAAAATGTATTGAACACAACTTTAGAGACTTAACATTAGGCTATACTAGCTTTTGAGTTGGAAAGGGAAAACGTATAGAAGAAGATGATGTGATGCTGATATCGCATTCAGGTTTGGCGTTAAAAAATGTAATCTTAGGACATAGTGATACTTTGCCTTTTCATAAGCTTCTTGGATTTCCAACTTTCACAAGTAAAACGTTAGCACCACGATGATGATTACATTACACTCTGAATATATATCACATTTTCTTGATTTGTGACCGAGCTTAATTCTTCCCTTGACTTTCAATTTCATGAAAGGCAATTTTCTATCTTTTTGAAAAATTTGGTTCATTTGGGTTTGGAGAAACAAAACAACTCATACAGAGTTGGAGAAAAATAAGTATGGAAAACAAAACATCTACATCTTCCCCGCAATTAACTTCAATCTCTTTTCTTAATTTGAATCTCAAACCAAAGAAAAAAAAAACTTCCTAAAATGATCCGTATACAACAATTTTCAGCCATACACAACAGGTACAAACAAATATAAATCGATAATGCATAAAAGTTGTTTTGTATAATCACTTTTTTATGTAACTATACAAGAATCACCTTCTAAAACCAAAAGATGCAATTCCACTTTTAGAAATAAGTTAAGCTTGGTTAAAGTATACTTTTTTTTTAAACTTTGATGGGATGTGATGGAAGATTTGTGATGTATACGGCATGATGTATATATAGCAACATTGTACATGATAAACAATTACCTTATCACGAAAATGACTAATTAAGGTCACGTTAGCATCATTCTTTAGTGTTTCCGTTAAACAAGCTAGTTATGTTTTTTCACAAACAAAAGAGTGAGATCATAATCTAAAAAGTAAGGCGGACAATTTCTGACCCGACATGAAACATGATCCGGACCCAGCACCAAAAAGTGACACGAACTCGAAACGGATTGAAAACAGGTCAATACGAAGTTGACACGAGAAAAATCGGGTCGGGTTCGGGTTGACCCACCAACCTCATTTGACCCGAATTTGAATTTTTTTTAAAAACAAAGTGAAATAACTTGAATCGGAGAGGATAGAGAGGAAGAGAGAGTTGAAATGGAGTATCTTCATATCCAGCTAGCAAGCAACAGAGAGAGTGCGAGAGGAGCTGGTGATCGCTAGAGAGGTGCCTTATCTTCATGTGTTGCTCGAAAGAAGTGGGGAAACGAAAATGTTGTAAGAAACTTGGAAGCTTAAACTCACTGTGGCGGTGTGGCCTATTTCTTTTGATATTTAAATGATAATAATAGCCTTTTACATCTTTAGCTCATTGGAAACTTTAAACTTGCATTTCATTCTTTATATTTTTTAAATTTTACGTATGAGAGTTGATTTGTATATAAATTTTTTTTATCACACATAACAATTATGACTTTTATGTCTCTATAATCTCACTATCTTTTATTCTCATGACGTATTGAAATATATGATTGTCATAACAACCACTATTTGTTGTGTGTGCCGAAAATTTATTGTGTACTTTTCACCCAATATGTTTTGTTTTTATTTTTATTTTATATAATATGCTAATTTTTATATATGATCTTATTTATTTGTTTAAAAGTTTAACCTTTTTTTATATTAATGTAGTAGAAACCATAGTAAAAAACAGTAGCTGAAAACACACAGTAAAAAATTGCAGTCGAAAATCGCTGTAAAAAACCCGTTGGTGAAATCGAAAAAATACTCGTCAAATACATCTGACCTAATTGGCTCGACACAAAAAAATGACATGACACACGAAAATAAATGGGTCGAAATTGAGTCAACATAAAATTGACACGAACCCGCACTCGACCCAAATTATCATTCTTACTAAAAAGTTTATATTACATGCTTGGTTGAATTTTTTGACATAATATAATTATCATGTTATCATGTTAGGTTGGTTGAATATTTTTGACAACAATAGCAGGAAACAACAAAAATAAAGAATAATTTTTTTAAAAAAAAATAAAGATTTAGGCCCGGTTAATTAACAAAAAACAGGCCTTAAAAGCGAACATTTTGATCTTATAAAAAAACATACAGACCCTGTTATTAAATATAAAACCGGGCTTAAAAATGACATTCAGACCCGGTTATTTAACCGGGCTTGAAGCACCGACTTTCAGGCTCCCCCTTTCAGACCCCCTATCAAAACCGAGTCTGAATGTCTTAAATAACCGGGTCTGAATGTCTTTTTTGTACTAGTGTTATTGTATCACACAGTTCTTTTAAACTGGAGTACGTAAGTACTCTAGCAAGTCCTTGTTACTAATTTATTATAGATGATGACACACACCAACTATATTAGCTATATATGATCGAAGGAGGAAGGATATAGCAAACCAGAAAAACAAATCAATTCACAAAAAAAAAGCAAAAGAAGAAGAATGAAGCCCAAGTTGTCAAAATTCATGTTTAGACTAGTTCTTTCCTTATTAGTAAGTCATTCCCTTAGTTTTTCCCTATCAACAAATGACTTCCTTTATTGCATTTCTCAAAAAATTTCATCAAACTTCACCATTTCAGAAGTTGTTTTCACACCTAATGACTCTTTATACTCTACTCTTCTTCAATCCACAATTCAAAACCTTCGGTTCGACACCCCCACAACACCAAAACCATTAGCAATAATCACGCCGTTGTCATATTCCCATGTACAATCCACAGTCATCTGCAGCGTGAAATCTAGACTTCAAATCCGGGTCAGAAGCGGTGGTCATGATTATGAAGGCCTTTCCTACACCTCATTTGAACATCATAACCCTAATTTCATCCTTCTTGATCTCAATAAACTTCGCTCGGTAGTGGTTAATTTACACAATAACACTGCCTGGGTCGACTCTGGTGCGACTCTTGGCGAACTCTACTATTGGGTGTCTCGAAAAAGTAGTCTTCTTGGATTCCCAGCAGGGGAATGCACATCGGTTGGCGTTGGAGGTCACCTAAGTGGAGGAGGATTTGGCATGATGGCTAGGAAATACGGGTTGGCTATCGATAATGTAATAGATGCGCTTATTGTTGATGTGAATGGCCGAATCCTAGATCGAGATTCGATGGGTGAAGATTTGTTTTGGGCGATTAGAGGGGGTGGGGGAGCTAGTTTTGGTGTTGTGCTATCTTGGAAGATTAATCTTGTTTATGTTCCAGAAAAGGTTACGGTTTTCAGTCTTTCTAGACGAGTAGACCAAGGTACGTGCTACTAAGCTTGTTTACAACTGGCAGTATATTGCTCACAATATCTCCGACAATTTGTTCATTAACCTTTTGATAACTCCGGTTCAAGCATCAGATCGAGATGAAAGTAGAACGATGAACTTAACAATCAACTCACTGTTTTTGGGGACGGCTGACAAGCTTATGACAATAGTGAATGACAGATTTCCTGAACTGGGATTAGACGAAAATGATTGCATCGAGATGAGTTGGATTCAATCAGTAGTTTATTATTCGGTTTATCTAAGAGGAGAAAGCATAGATGCTCTTAAAGAAAGGAAGCCATGGACTAGAAGTTACTTCAAAGCTAAATCAGACTACGTGAAGAAACCAATTTCAGAAGAAAAACTTGAAGAAATCTTGAAATGGTGTTTGCATGAAAATTTGGTTCTAGTAATGGAGCCACATGGAGGAAAAATGAGTGAGATTGATGAAACTGCGACTCCTTATCCTCATAGGGATGGGATTTTGTACATTATACAATATATTATGGCATGGGATGATGATGATGATGATGAGTTTAACGCAGCTGAAAAGCATATTGCTTCAATAAGAAGGGTTTATGAGAAAATGACACCGTTTGTGTCCAACAACCCAAGAGAGGCGTATGTGAACTTTAGGGATTTGGATCTGGGTACAAATGGTAATGCATGTGGTACAAGTTACGAGCAAGCAATGAAATGGGGAAGCAAGTATTTCAAGTGCAATTTTAAGAGGTTGGCGATAGTGAAAGGTGTTGTGGATCCAACAAATTTCTTTTGTAATGAACAAAGTATCCCACCTCTATTTCTTTTTAGTTCGTATTAGTGAAACTAGAGATGAGTGCTTCGGTTGCGTTTTTTAAATAATTAAGTAATTTAGTTTATTATGATTATGATGTGGTTTTTAGACAAAATAATTTATGTTTTAGTGTTTAGATGGAGAAATAATGTGTTATTTTGTGTTGAGATAAACTTACTTTTGAAGAGATCATGAAAGGTTAAGCAAGGGCAACTGCTAAAAGAACCTAGAAAGACACGTTTATTTGTTTATTAGTAACTTGCATTTGCCCGATATCTTGAGGATCTCCTAAATAATTTGACCAATGATCGAGTTAAGCTACTCAATATATAAAAGCAAGGTAGCGTTTTAAACACAAAGAATTGATTTTAGCCTAATGATAAACGCTTTAATCCTAACAATTGTTATTGTGTATCAGAGCGAGGTCATGGGTTTGAATCCCACATCCGTCAAAAAATTGCTAGGGATGGATGGATAGGTCATTAGCTTCCATCTACCTAAATCATCTCATAAGTTGTAACAAGTTGGAATCACACGAGTATAAGGCATTTGTGACAGATGTTGGGGGGATCGATGTTGGTACGACAGTATCTTCAAAATAATTTGACCATCAATATATAAGGAGAGGTAAAGTCTTAACTACAAGAAATTCTTTATAGCTTAATGGTAAGCGTTTTGACCCAAACAAGAATGAACCACACATTAGAAAAAGTATTTTCATTTACAAAAACTCACACACAAAGTATTGTTGATTGTTTAAATCTTCACACCAAGATGTGAATTAATACACTGTGAACTACTTTTCATTGTCACTTGCTATGTCATGGGGTACTTTTCACCAAACCTATGCAAATATATAGAGTTATTATAGACCATAGTAGGTATATGGTATAACTAAATTAAAACTAAAATAAAACATATATACATAAAAGAATATGTCTCATGAACAAATGATTCTTGTTCGTCTATAAAGTATAAACTAGATGAAATATTTAGTTACTAGATTGAAACTCGTGTTTTATATGGTAGTAGATATTTGTTTATTTATTTTATGTAAAAGGGATTTCAGATTATACGTAAAAAGGGCAACCGTTCAGGATCCAAAAAATTTAGAGGTTCATTCTTAAAAAATTAAGCTTTTATATTTGTGTATGTGTAAAGCCCGTTATAATTAAAGACATTAGCCCAGTGAAAACCAAAGAACTTTAGAAGGGGGTGGAGGGCCTAAAAGGCATGTAACAAAAGTCGCAAGACGCTTTTATTTTCGCTTGAAATCAACAAAAACCTTGGAATTGGAAACCATACGATGAAAAAGGAGAAGTAACTGTAAATTGATGAGTCTCATGATCATATCATCTCGCGAAGTAGTGTTGTTGTTGCAATCGATAATATTACTATTATATTTTTCTCAACCTTAATCTTGATTTTACTATTCATTACTTATCGCAATCAGCATTTTGAAATCGAAATCACGATACTATTGTAACATTAAGTTTTTGTTCAACCTTTAATTCTTTGAATTTTAAATCAAAATAAAAGTTGTTGTTCTTCATTGTACACATTTTGAAACCAAATCTCAATTCTCAATCTTGTTTATATTTGTTAATTTTGCTTAAGGCTTTGAAATTTTGCTATTCATCGCAATTTGCTGAAATCAGGATTTGAATCTTAATTTTGTTGCTCATTGCAACTTGTTCTTCCTAGAATCTTGTTTCATCAACTAGTTAAAGCCGTCACTCCCTTGGATATACAAGTTCCAATCATTTATCTTTTTGTTTATTTAACTAGTTGCGTACTTTCTACATTATTTGACTATGATTGCTGAACTGTGATTTGTGACTCAAAAATCTGAAATATATTGCTGGATTGTGAAATTGTTTATTTGTCTAATTGCCCAATTGTTTATGACTTTCTCAAAACTTGAGACTTGAGTGTTGACTGTGATTTGTGAAATTATTTATTTATCTAATTCTAAACTCTCAAACCTTTTTGTTGTAGGGATTCATTAAGTTATTGCTTGTGTTTTGGTTTTATAAGTTTGGTTATTAGTGCTAATCGTGTTTCACCTTGAGATCATATACTACATATAAAATTTAGAGCTAAATATAAAAATATTACTTGGTTAATGCGGTGTTGTAATTCATTTTTCTTATTGTAATAACATTGTATTTATGGGTGATGATCATTTCAAAGCTAATCTTCTAATATATTCTTTTCTTGATGTGCAAAAAAATATACTACATATAAGAGGAAAAAGGATATCAAGAGTTAAGACTGTTGTTATATTAGTAAATAAATAGTTAGTAAGAGTTATAACACTTGAACCTTTTAGCCATCCTTTCTACTTCCAACTCTGCCACCCCTAGACCAAACTCTACTTTTGCTAAAGTTGATTTTCGCTTGCGAAGTATTTCGAAACATTTTAAAATACCCATAAGCTAGATTGCTTGATAAATATCCCAATTCTATAAAAATATTGTGTAGTTGAAGATCAAAATCTTCGGCTCGTTATTTTTTACTTTATATAACTGATGTCTAGAAAAAGTTGCACGTATTCGACGTGAATTACAACATTTGTCGTGATACAAGGCTGAAGAGTGTGCTTATTGCGCTATCTTATCATAGCTTTTCTATCGTTTTATCGTAATAAAATCAGGTCGGTCACCGTTGAAAATAACAAATATCTGAGAAAACCGACCGACCCATTGATGATTCGTTTACTTGAGGTCGGGTTGATCGGTTATTCAAGTTACCTAAGTAAAACTTTCTTAATTGTCATCTTAATTTCTAGCTTACTGTCCCACTAGCTACTTTTTTTATAATAGGACATAAAGAAGAAGAAAAAGTCATGTGACAATCCTGTAAACCTTCATCCCAGTAGCATGCCATCCCACCGGCGTGTGGTTTAGGGGACAGATCATTGGCCAGGGTGGTATTTGTAAGTTTGTGAGGTTCCAACTAAAAAACAATTGGCTATGGAAGGAGTAACCCGAGACCTTTATTAAGCATATTATGAAGTCACTTTTTGTCCGATTTGTGAACACGCCCCCTCACATGTGGCGTTGTTTTTTTCGCCCAACACGTACGTGGATATTTATGAGTTACGTGTAGTCCGTGTAGCCTTTGACCAACTACGGGTGAATTTTGCTCTGATACCATGTAAATTTGTGGGGTTCCAACTCAAAACCAATTAGCTATGAAAGAAGTAGCTTAAGACCCTTATTAAGTACATTACGAGGTCATTTTCCGTCTGATATAAAACATTTATCAACAGTATTCACCCCCGGCACCAATATTGCCCATCACCCCACCCCGGGATGACCCACCCATACCATCTCCTAAGAAACCATGTAAATATTTTACTAGCGAGTTAGAACTTATACTCTCTAATCTCTATTTTAATAATATATAGTAATAATATTAATTTAGCAAGATAAAGTATAGATATGTCTAGTTTACTAACATTTTGTATATGGTCTTGTCTCGCCTACCAAAAGCGAGAAGCAATTTAATCAGTAATTAGTCACAAGTTTTGGGGTACGGAAACTCGACACCACAAGCAGCTGAAACGTGGTCTGCACCATGCATCTTAAAATATTGGCTAGTTTCAGGATCCTTATACCAGACACATATGCAGGGTTTCTTCTCTTCTAGATTATCACAGCATTCGTCTGACACTACGACCTTCGGATCCTTAAACGCCGGTACACATGGGTCTAAAAACGACGGATTACAATCAACCCCTTTCACAAACCTTGTTTTTGCCAGCAAAAGTGCCATAACCATCATCATCATAAAGGTAGAGTCGTTGGTGGTTTTGTTCATTTTGACCACTAACTAAAACGTTGAAGAAATTTTGATGAACTGAAAGAAGCAGATTTGCAGATCGATTAATGCAATGGGATGGAGTGTGTTTATAGTACTATCTTGTTATGATTTATCATTTATGGATGGATGGATGGATGGATGTTTGAGACTCATCTACAAACTTATTATTCGAAATAAATTACGTGGCCGGTTTTAATGATGTGGTTGAATTAATTTTATGTATCTGTTAGCTTGGCCACGTCAGCTTCAAACAAAACTTATGACTTTTGTCTTTTAGGTCATTATTTACATTAAGTTAATTTATGAATAAAAAAAATAGTTAAAGCATGTGACAATCTGTTTGAAAATACTATGAACTGTAGCTAAATTATTATTGTATGTAACTAATTTATTTTCTTAAAAATAATACAACTAACATTCTTATTCTTCGTTAAATACAAGTTTACCTTTAACCACAGATTACCTTAGTTTTTTATGTTCTTATTTTTATTAAATAAAATATGAAGATCTAGGTTGAGTTGTACACCAGGGTCTCCATTCCATGATTCCAAGCCAGGTAGAGCTTTACAAAAAGATCAGGCCCATAAAATTTGGGCCCTGCCCAATAGATTATGTACTCAGCAAGTCAGCAGCAGAAGAAGTTTGAAGTGGATTTGCCACCCATTTGTCCCAAAATACACTCTCTTTTTGCTTCTATTTAGTGTCTAAAGTAGTGATGAGATTTGGACTAAAGAGAAGATATATTACTTTGGAATCGAATCCCTTACCGACTTCTCCGCATATATGACTTAGTTAAAGCGGAGACAAATAATTTTTTTCTGTTCGACGTTAAAGAAAAAGGGAAATAATCTGTACAGTTAACTACACCTAACTTAGGTGTAGTTACACTCATATACCATTTAAATCATTAACTGCACTACATTTACTAATTACCATCAGTATTCTTTCGTATGATTGCTTTCGGGTACCCCAATACTCCATTGACTCGATCAATTTAAGAATTAATCACTTCAATCATATCATATTATCTTTAATCGACCACATACCTTATCACACCATCACAATCACAAAAAACTAAAATATATAAAAATAAATAAAAGAGAGGGGGAACCGGCCACCGTACAAAAAACACGGTGGTGAATCATGTTGGAATATCACGTTGAAGGTGTTCCGCTACTCACACCTGTGAGTGAAGTGTCACTCTACACTCACGCTATTCTCTCTATAAATAAGTATTATTAAAAAAAACTACTTAAAGGTCGAAAATATCACAGAAAATTAAAGATTGTATGAGCTATTTTTTATAGCAGGAATTTTTATTAAAAAAATCAAACAACGATACAAAATAAGTCTTAAAAATTGAGAACAAAAATACCACTGTTACAATATAAAAATCGAACTTAACAAAAGATAAGAACAAATATGAGAAACTTGTGATGCCAACACTATAATTAATTTGAATCCATAAATCGCCCATAATTTGATAAATAATACTTTCTTCAGCCTAAGAATTCTTAAAAATTAAGATTAATAAAAAAACAGTGTAGGTGTTGTTTGTTTATTAAGAGGTTCTGAGTCTGAATCTGAATATCATGTCTGAATATTAAGAGGTGGTTCTGACGTCTGAATGTTTATTCATATTTTGCTGTTTGTTTTTTGAAATATCTG
>JAUEJL010090111.1:0-26588 GCA_032274825.1 Drosophyllum lusitanicum
TTAGCACCTGCACAATGTTACAAATGTGAGTGCCACAGCCGGTATCTAATATCCAACCATTTGAAGTAGAAGTATGATGGAGTTCAATCATGAACGTACCTGAAGTAGAAGCACCCGCTCCCGAAGCTCTAAGCTTCTTAAGGCCTTCTAGGTACTTTGGGCAGCTCCGGCGCATGTGCCCTTTCGCCCCGCAGAAGAAGCAAACCGCCTCCTCCGGAGTCTTTGCCTGGGGAATAAGACCCTTTGGCTTAGGCTCCGGGGTAGGGTTAGGCTTGGGAGCCCCAACCTTTCCCTTACCTTTACCCTTAGGGGTAGAGGCCGGTTTCTTCCTTTTCTTGGTTCCTCCTTCCGTGATAGCCAGGACGGGAGCTGGAGAAGTGGGCTTTTGTTTCGTCATGTTGGACTCAGCGGTCCTCAACATACCATGAAGCTCCATTAGGGTTTTGTCCATTCCATGCATATGATAACTCAAGGTGAATTGATAATAAGATGGAGGAAGGGATCGTAGGATAATATCCACTGCCATTTCCTATCCTCTGGGGCCTTGTCTTGGGAAGCTTTCCCCTTGCCCTTTACCACCGGGGTAGGAATAGACTTGGTGACACCAACCTTTCCCTTACCCTTTCCCTTATGGGAAGGAGTCGGCTTTTTCTTTTTGATGCGGCCCTCCCGGATAGCCAAGACGGGATTTGAAGAGGAGGGCTTAGGTTTAGGGATGCTAGACTCCGCGGTCTTGAGTATCCCATGTAGCTCCATTAGGGATTTATCCATACCATGCATATGATAACTCACTATGAATTGATCGTACGCATTGGGAAGGGATTAGAGGATTAAATCAACCGCCAACTCCCTCCCTATGGAGAATCCAACCTCTCAATGTGCTCCACGTTTGCTTTCATACGCAACACATGAGCACTCACATTCCCTCCATCCTTGAGTTTGCAACCCAGGTTGGCCTCGAGGCATTTGTACCTATCTTGCCTCGGTTGCTGCTAGAACATGTCCTTTAGCTGCGCGATCAAGTCGTGAGCACTCGGGTTCTCTATTTGCTTTTTCAAATCGGTGCTCATAGTGCTCAACATGAGGCACGTAACCTTTTCCGTACCCTTGTGGCGCTTTTCATACGCCTCTCAGATGGCCCTAGTTGCGTTACTCGCAGGGGGTTCGGGCAAGGCTTCCTCTATGGTTTGCAATTTGCCTTCATGACGTAGGACAATCCGTAGTTGCCTATGCCAATCCATGAAATTGCTACCATCGAGTTTCTCCTTTTCAAGCAAAACTCGTAGAGAATATTTGCTCGTTGTGTTGGTACTTTAAGATGAAATATAAAATAGCAAAGTAAGATTTTGTTAGTTTGACAATTAAATCTTGTTAAAACAATTTACCCAAAAGTTATATAATTATTTTAACAAAGCCAGGAACACTATTTCACTCCCTCATATGATGGGATTACCGCGGATCGCATGATGAAGTTATTTCGGGTTGGCAACAATATTGCCAATTGCAATCCATTATTGCAACTCTTTGGTCCTTGCGGGATCATATGACAACGAATCGGTAGTTTGGCATGATTGATCCCTTCTTACACCAATCCCAAGTTAGAATTATTGATAGACTCATGCTAAGCTCGACAATCTTTCAAGACTCTTAATTTGAAATTATAAATCGTCTGTTGAGACATGCGGTAAGTACACTCCCCAAGAATTGGCTCGTGCTAAGCTCGACAGCCAATTTTGTGAGTTACTACGCTCACCTTCCACACAACTTCACAAAGATTGACTCATGCTAAGCTCAACAACCAATCTTTGCATTGTTCGATTTAGGTGGCATCATCTCACGTATGGTGCATGATTTATGTCTCTAGAAAAAAACGGCCTTTTGTTCCGATCAATTTTGGATTAACATATTTAGTGACAAAACTGAATTTTTCACTTTAATATAGATTGTTAATCATATCCGCGCGTCAGAGAAATATAAACCAATTTTATAAAACTCTCGTGATTTAATTTTTAGAATAAATTTATAGCATGCGAGAACATAAACAACCATGCAAGAAAAAAAACACATCACACGAATAGAAAAGGGGTCGGTAACCAAGCCATAACCTATGCGTTCTTCCCGTGAGCAAACGGGAAGAACACGCTGTACTAGGGACACAACACAAACACTTGCACCCACTGAATCTGCTACCTCCATTGGTCCTTCCTAGATCCACCATCTTCAAGACATCATCTTCATTCTTGACTGTGGTCTTCTTGCTCCAAAATACAAGTACATAAAATAGAAATAAATGTCATGCAAACCACGATATACCAATCTAACTAATACAAGTACAAAGGATGTATGAAAAGGCATGCAAGCCGCAATAATAATTACAAATTAATAATAAATTGAATGAATAAATAATTATTACAAACCAAGTGACTCTAAGTCACTACACAAAATAAACAACCACAAGACAACCACAAGGTCAAAGGCTTAGGTTACCAACCAAGACAAGGCAAATAACCACAAACACACAGTGTGTCAAAAACGTGAGAACAAGTATTTCAATAAGAATTTCCTAGACAAACACTCAAGGCACATAAAGAAAATTCTTGTACATATGCATTAGGGCATAAAACCAATTTCTACACCCATATTCATATATACACAACATATGTGTATGTATGTTTGCATTTAATGCCATGACCATACCATACATAAACATACTTGTATCAAAATACTATTTGGGGATTTCCAGAAAATAGAGAAGCATAACAAAATGCTAACCATGACTATAAAAACCGCAAAAATTTTAAGGCACAAAAATTGTTCATGACCCCTTACAGCTCGTGACGCCTAAAGGCCTCATGACAGGTCATAGACCAGAAGAACTCGTGAAGCACAAAAACCATTTTCACGACCAGACCCCAAACTACACTGGTCGTTTAGCTTTCACGACCCGTGATGGCTTACTGGACAGTTTACAAACCTTTCAAAAAACGATTTTTCGAGCCATTTTGTGCTATAATCTTGTAGCAATGGCTCTGATACCACAAGAATCTCGTGCATGCTACAATACCCAAGAGCAACGGAAGTAACGTATTTAAAAATGAGTTTTCAGGTATTCAAAACCACATGCACATGATTCCTTGACAGGATCAATACTACAAAGCAATATAGCAACAAACAAAAAACCAGAAAACAAGAAATCAAGAATCATACCCTTGATGTCTCTGGTGGTAGTAAGCAAGTGGATGTGGAATAGAACCCAATAACGAGAACCACTATGAGTGTCCACCCTAAGTTGATGAGATTCCGTCTTGCTATGACCAGAAGCTTGACCACATCTTGGAGTACCAGCTTTTGTAACAGCACTTTCAGCTTACACTAACACTTGACTCACACTTAGCTCATAGTATGAGTTTAGGTATGCTCTCAATATGTATGAATGCTTGAATTGTCAAAAGTCCATAACAAGGAAGAATGCTGGGCTTATATAGACCTCCTGGAAACCCTAGAGGCACCCGTGGTCGGCCAAAGTGAGCCCATCCAGTGGACCAAACAAAATGGTCAAATAAAATTAAAGTGTCACTTTGACTTCTGCCTTCACGGGCTCTCATGGGTCGTGAAGCACTCGTGAACGCAGCGCCCCCACGACTACCTGTCCTGGTTGTGAAGCCTCAGGTAGGATTTCACTTCACGACCCATGAAGGCCCGTGAAGGTCGCTAGAAACCCTAATTCAAAGTTTCTTCCACGTTTGGATTATGCTTTCGGAATCTACCCTTGGCGTGTGACCCTAATAGGCCCGTGCCTCGTCAGTAGTGACGCCAGTATACGTGTATCAGTGGGCAGATAACAAACATAAACCTTGAAATTGAACAAATAATGCGAAAAATCTTTTACAGCAAATCTCAAAAGGTCAAAAATTACATCTGTCGTCTTTAAACGAGCTTACAAAGAAACATAACTTGCCACGAAGAGCAACAACATAAAGTAACAAACAAACAGGTAACAAAGGAGATATCAAAACTCTTAATTTTCTCATAGAGGACAATCATCTTGCTTTCCTCATTTGAGATCCGGTTTTTCACGCTTTTTATTCTTCTTATAATTAGCACTTACACTTTGTAACAAAATACATTTGCAACAAATGTGAGTCAATTAGCTCGGGTCAAATATCCCAGCTTATAGAAGAATAGCAATGAATCATGAATGTACCTTAAGAGGGGAAAGTAACTCTCTCTTTCCTTATAATTTTAGTATCCTCTAGGCATGGAGCGCAGACGTGACGGCCCCAATCTCCAAATCTTTCGCAGAAGTAGCAAACCACCTTTCTGGAGTCTCTACTTGAGGCACATTATCTATGTCTTAGACTCAAAATTAAGGATAAGCTTGGAGACTCCACCCTTTCCATTTGAGGTTGATTTCTTCTTCCTTTTTTTCTTTCATTAGAACCCAAGACAAGAATTGATGAGGTGGAGTTATGCTTGGCCATGTCAGACTCTGCAATCTTTAACATGCCATGCAATTCACTTAAGGATTTCTCCATATCATGCATGTGATAGTTCATGACAAACTAATCATATCATGCAGGCAGGGACTGGAGTACAATATCCATAGCAAGCTCCCTCTCAACGGGAAATCCTAGCCTCTACATTTGGTCCAAGTAGGCCTTCATCTTAAGAATGTGGACACTAATATTCCCGTCTTCTTGCATCCTACAACCGACTAGGCTTTGAATACAACTCACAGTGTTCCTGCCTAACTTGCTGTCGGCACATATTCTTTAGCTTGTTTATCATATCGCACACACTCATGAGATCGAACTGCTTTTGCAGCTCTAAGTTCATAGTTGACAACATGAGGCAGGCAACATCGTGTGTGTCCTCAACACGCTTTTCATATGCGTATGAGACAGCCCAAGTCGCGTTGGCAGCACGTGGCTCCGGTAAGGGTTCCTCAAGGAGGTGCAACTTTGACTCATGGTGAAGGACAATCCTCAATTGCCTAAGCCAGACAACGAAGTTTACTCCCGTGAGTTTCTCCCTTTCTATAAACATACGAAGTGAATAGTTCGACGTGGTGTTATTATGGTATGACATCTATAATTAACAAGAGTACACGATTTAGTTAGTTTGATATAATCCTCAATAAAATAATTACCCATAATGTTTTTAGAAAAACAATTTATCTTAACAAGAGCTAAGAACCATATTTCACTCCACTACGTGACGGGTTTGCCACATATCACTTTATGAAGCTATTTAGGCCGGTAACCATCTTACCCATTGCAATCCCAATTGCAACTCTTAGACACTTACGGGATCCAACGACATCAATCGGTCTGTTGGCATGTTTGACCCCTACTTACACCAATTCCAAATTAAAATGATTGGTTAACTCGTGCTAAGCTCGACAATCACTCAAGCATTTTAGTTTGTAATTGTATATCGTCCAATCAAGATACACGGTGACACCCTCGACAACCGTTGGCTCGTGCTAAGCTCGACAACCAACAATCCCGTGTCGCCACACTCACCTTCCACACAGATCCACATGGAACAACTCGTGCTAAGCTCCACAATCATCCCATTCTTCACTAGAATCGGGTGGTGTCATCTTATGGATGGTGTATGATTTACATTACTAGGAAACGGGCTTTTGTTTCTTTGATTAAAACCATGTTTTAATTTTGATTAACAAAGTAAGTGACAAAACCAATTTTCACTTTCAAATATAATACCAAGTTTATATTGTCTTGTTAATCATGTGCGCGCGAGAGTTTGTTAACCAGATTAAAAACTCTTGTGATTTTATTAACTTAGAAAAGTTTTCAAGCATGCAAAGAAATATAAATAACCATGCATGAAAGAAAATCACATCACACGCATACAAGGAGTTGGTAACCAAGCCAAAAACCTATGCGTCCTACCCGTGAGCTAAGCCTGGGGGATAAGGTCTACTAGGGACAAAACCTAGACCATGGAGTGCTCCCACTAAATCCTCTACCTCCATAAGGACTCTCCGGATCCATGGTCTTCAAGACGTCACCTCTTGACTCTTGATTGTGGTCTTCAAAATACAAGTACACACAAGAGAGGAAATGGCATGCAAGCCACGCGTTTATCAATCTAGTACAAGTACAAATGGATAAATGAAATGGCATGCAAGCCACGATAAATAATTACATATCAAATGAATAAATAATTAATTACATCCCATGTGACACTAAGGCCACCAAATAAATACAAACAAACACAAACAACAACCACAAAGCACAACCACAAGGTCTAGGGCAATGGTTACAAACCAAAAGGCAACAAACAACAACCACAAGAGCACGGTGTGCCAAAACAAACGAATATTTTGATAAGAATTTCCAACACAAACACTCAACGCAGATCTAGGAAATTCTTATACATATGCATTAGGGCACAAAACCAATTTTTACACCCATATTCATATATACACAACATATGTGTATGCATGTATGCATCTCATGCCAAGACCATACCTTACATACCCATACTTGTACCAAAATATTACAAGGGGATTTCAAATGACAAGAAAACGGAATCTAAAAAAACCAAAAACTCCTCCATGACCTGAAAAATCGTAAAATTTTCTTTCAAGGACAAAAACTGCGCAGGAGCTCCTTCACGGCACGTGAAGCCCAAGGGCCTCACGACCAATCACGGGTTAGAAGGGCTCGTCAGCCTAAAAACCAAGTTTCACCACTAAACTACTCACGAGATGCTTCACGACCCCTCAAGGCTCGTGAACCCCACAGCTCTGTGACCGGTCACAGGCCAGAAGCACTCGTGAAGTCTGAAAACACTACTCACGACCAGACCCCTCACAAACACCGGTCGTGTGGCCTTCACGGCCAGTGAATGCCTACCGGACAAAAAACAAATCTTCCAAAATCGGTTTTTGGAGCCATTTTGGTGCTATATCTTGTAGCCTAGGCTCTGATACCACCGTAGAGAATACATGCACATCAACACCCGTACGTAGCGTAAGCAACGAGATCATAGAGCGGGGTTTTCGGGTATCAAAACCGGCATGCATGTACTTCCCAAGTAGGGATCAAGACTACAAAGAATATAGCAACCAAAATAAGAAAGAAATGAGGAGAAAGTATACCATTTCGAATGGGATGGAACAAGGTAACAAGAATGATGATCTTGAGAACCCGAAACCAAGATCGTCTAAACAGACACTATCTATACTTGACTTAATATACCAACTTAACTCTTGTATATATATATATATATATATATATGAGAGTTCAAGTATCATTAATACAATATATGTTGCAAGTGTGCAGAGAGCCAAATGAGAGAAGATGGCAACCTTTTATAGACATCCTGAAGGCATCAGAGGTCGGGGTGGTAGCTGTGGTTTTATTGGACCATCAAAAGGGCCAATAAAATCAAAGTGTCACTTTGACTTCCGCCTTCACGGGCTCTCACGAACCGTGAAGCCCTCGTGAAGGCAGCGGCCCCACGACTACTTGTCCAGGTTGTAAAGCCTCGTGCAGGGTTTCTCTTCACGGCCGGTGAAGGCCCATGAAGATCGCCAGAAACCCTAATTTCATATTCTCTCATGTTTTTGGTTGTGCTGTCAGAATCTACCCTTGGCGTGTGACCCAATATGCCCGTACCTAATGAGCAGTGATGCTAGTGCACGTGTATCGGTGAACAATACCAACAACATGATGATGTGGAGTACCTGACACAACCATTAAGATCTCGTAGGATTCGTCACAAACCAGAGAGATATGGATTTCTCTTATCTCAGGCTAGGGACTTATTGGTGGATATTCTCGATCATGCTAAGATGTCTAATTGCAACACGTGTCACACACCGACATACATAAATTCTAAACTTGATGCCTATAGCTCTCTAGTTGCAAATCCTATTTTATATACGGTTTAATATTTGACTTTTACACGTCCGGACATGTCATATGCAATCGAATAGATATGTTTATTAATACATGATCCCTGTGAGCCTCATCTAAAAGCGTTGAAATGTATTTTACAATACTTACCGCGGACAATTGATCATGGTTTACAATACATGTATCCTCAACCTCATGCTAGGTTGCGCAATCTGATGCGCATTGCGGTGGGTACCTGATTACCCATTGATCAACTTCAGGATATAGTGTCTTCTTCTTTGGTGATAACCTTATTTCATGGTCTTCCAAACAGTACAATGTCATCTCTTGGTCATGTGTGGAAACCGAATATCGTGGACTTGCCCATACAGTGACCGAGACATGTATTCGTATAGCTTATGCCCGTTGCATCGGTGGCCCATGGCCCATATTTTTATTATTTATGTTGCTGTTTAATGAGAATTTCCCAGTTACAATTATCATGTGTTTGTTACTATGTTCATTTACACGTTTTTCGATCTCAATATAAAAAACAAAAATAGTTATCTATTAAAATTTATTACCAAATAAGAGGTAACATATGTTAATATGTTTTTCAAGAAAATATGCATTATGAATAAAATACATATTATACATAATAACAACAAATCAAGTAGGTTGAACCGGAAATGAAAATAAGCATAAGTTGATCTTTAGGTAGCTAAGTGGTAATCAAGATCACAAGCAAACATGCATGCATTATGGTTCATTTGGATATTTGAAAGCATTGGTCTCTGTTGACAAACATTGAACGACTTCTTTCATTAGTGGCCGGGAGTGAGGGCTCTTTTGAAGACATGAAGATGCAACCTCCACTAGTAATTTAATTTGTTCAACAATTCGTTCCTTAGGTGGAGGTAGCCGCTGGTCCAGAATTGCTTTAAGAGATATTTCTGGTAAGGAAGTAAGGCTTTCTCCCGGATGCATTCCCATTATAACTTCTAGTGTTAGAACCCCAAAGCTATAGACATCACATTTCTCATTCACTTCCATTGTGTATGCAAGTTCTACACAAAAATAATAAATTGAATAGTTACTATTAATTAGATGCAAGATGTAGTTTTACATGGTATTACTCATGCTTAGCTTCATGTACCTGGAGCAATGTAGCCAAATGTTCCGGCAAATGAAGTCCAGTTGGACGAGTCTGGTTTTAATATCCTCGCCGTGCCAAAATCAGATACATGTGCAACCAACTCTGAATCGAATAAAATATTACTGCTTGACAAATCCCTATGGATAATTGGTCGCAAACAATCATGATGCATATAGCACAAGGCATTTGCAATTTCTTTAACAGCCATCACCCTCTTTTTCCAACCAAATTCAACCGCTAGTTCCTCATCATTGAGTACCTTTCTTAAGCTTCCTCCTGCCAAGAACTCATAGACCAAAAATGAGTGTCGAGGATGCGAACAGAATCCGTAGAGCTTCACAATGTTTTTGTGACGTATTTCTGTCAATGCCCTGATCTCGTTTTCAAAGCTTCTTAGAATTTGCATCTCTCCATCTTCTCGTGTATGAATTTTCTTCACCGCGAAAACCTCATTTAACAATACTGCTTTATAAACAGTTCCATATCCACCGGCTCCAACTATGTACTTGGAGTCAAAGTCTTGTAATGCTTCAATAATGCTCTCATACACCATTTTCCCATCATAGCTCCATATGGTAAAAGGCTTTGCTTCCATCACTACTTGTGGCCTATGGGTATCTTTTAGATTTCTTTTAGAGACATAAAAGACAACAACACCCATAAAAAACATGAATCCCAAAATAGAAAGTATGATTACCATCACCTTTGACACCTTAGTTCCTTTAGATTGATGTTCTCCTTGCTGGGTGGGGCAGTCTAACCCAGTGTTATTTCCACACAACCGCTTGTTATTTCTTAGAGCCTCCATAGGAGCCTCTCTGAATGCTTTCATACTTGGAAGTGCTCCCTCTAGCTGATTGAAAGATACATCAACTATGGTTAAACTTGACATTCCAATGAAACTTGAAGGAATAGAGCCTGTGAAGTTATTGTGAGAGAGGTTCAACGTTTGAACAAAACGTAGATCCCCAAGTTGTGAGGGTAACTTCCCACTCAAAAGATTGTCACTAAGATCAAGGGATTCTAACACACCTAACTTGGAAATTTGTAGTGGAATAACTCCCTCAAACTTATTACCGCTTAAATTTAACATCCTTAACTTTGAGCCCTCCCCTAAATTTTCATTGATTGGACCCGTAAGAGAATTTTTTGCCAAGTTAAGTTCTTCCAAGTTTCCCAATTCGTTAGGAATTGTACCTGATAGGTTATTGTCATCCAACTTCAAGTTTGTCAATGCGCTTAACTTTTCAAAGCTCTTAGGGATTTCGCCAACTAAGTGATTTGATGAAAGATCAAGTTCGACTAATCTTGTTGCTCCTCCCATCTCTATCGATATTTTTCCTGTCAAATTATTGTTGGATATCGCTAATTTAGTTAAATTAGGACACAACCCCCATTTACTAGACACCTCACCATACAATTGATTGTAACTCAAATCAATATAATCCAAATCGGGGTATATCCCCAAATTTTCAGATATGTTTCCAGTCAGTTGGTTATGTTCAAGCCGAACTCTACTTAAGCTGCTACAGTTTTTCAAGCTTGTTGGTAAAGGACCTGAGAAGAAATTGTTGTGGGCGTTGAAACTTATAAGAGATCCAGACATACAGATGTCATTCGGTAAAGGACCTGAGAGCTTGTTTACACCTACACCGAACTGTTTCATTCGAGTAAAATTTATATCACGTGGAATGGATCCCTCAAAATTATTCATAAACAATAAAAGAGATTCAAAGGTTGTTCTCTTTCCTAATTCCGGTGGTATGAGGCCCCCGAATTGGTTATCACTCAGGTCCAATGCATTAAGCTTCGTGTAATTTGCAAAAAAGTTTGGAATGGATCCAGATATGCGGTTTTCACCAAGTTGTAAACTTTCTAGCCTAGTGAAATTTATGAAGGAGATCGGAATAGTACCAGTAATTCTATTCCTCTGTATCTGGAGATGTATGAGATCCCGTGCCCCAACAATTTCAGGCGGAATGGACCCAGAAATATGATTATCAAACTGATAAAGGTAATAGAGTTGGCTTAAGTTTCCTATGGAAGAAGGAATGACACCAGTAAGATTATTCCCATGAAGGTCACACACTTGAAGCAAACTCAGTTTCCCGATTTCTGGGGGGATGGGTCCTGTAAGTCCATTGGCATACAAGTGGAGCCGATTTAGCTTTATGAGGTTACCTATGCTATGTGGGATATTACCACTAAGGTGGTTATTATCCAAAAGAAGCACACCTAAGCTTGTTATATTACCTATGGTATCTGGGATTTCACCAGTAAGATTGTTACTGTTCAAATTAATCTCATTCATAGATCTGAGCATTCCTATCTTCACTGGAATTACCCCTGACAACTTATTATAGGACAAGATAAGGATTCTGAGTTGGGATATGTTGGCAAGGCTGGAAGGGATGTGACCAGTAAGATTGTTACTGCTCAAATAAAGAGAATTCATAGATCTAAGCATTCCTATTTCAGGTGGAATTACTCCAGACAAGCTATTATGTGACAAGTCAAGGATTCTGAGTTGGGATATGTTAGCAAGGTTGGAAGGGATGTGGCCATAGAGTGAATTAATCGAAAGATCCATAGATTCAAGATTTGGTAAATTAGACCATGTATCAAGATCACCAAGAGTACCGGTTAAGCTTGAATTTCGAAGTGTGATGCTTGTTACGGTAGTAGTTTCTGCATGATACGTACTACTGTTACTGCAACCAATTCCCATCCAACCATGGCATGGGTTGCTTCCAACCACCCATGATGAAAGAATTGATTGACTTTTTTCATCAAGGCTACTGCTTTTCCATTTCAAAAGAGCTGATGCTTCATTTGCTTGTGAAGCGGGGGTAATTAACAAGAGAATAGTAATACTAGCTAGTCTAGCTAGTGCAATGAAGAGAGACATGAAGATAGCTAGGCTCCTATGATAGAAAGTATTAAAAGGTTAATAAATGAAATTAGTGTGTATCAAGAAACATCTACAGTAGTGTAGACGTACTTAATGATCAAAGAAAGAAAGAGCTGATGAACAGAACGTACTACTTTTGAGTTGAAGTTTGTTACACTCAAGACTTGCATAACCGACACAGAATAATTGCTACTTATAGAAATGAAACTTACACGTTCACCCCCTCCATTTAGAGTCTTGTTAATTTCCCAACTTTTGTTAGCCATTCTTAATATCATTATCATTTTTCTAAGTTATTTATGTTATTTTGGTTCTTGGTATAAGTTTTATTACATAATTAAACTCAGCTTATTTTAATTAATATGTTGGTTTTATCTCACACAACTGGTTATTAGAAAACCAATTGTTAACGTCCATGTAAACCGACTTGGTCGGTTATTCCACAAGCACGCACGATCCCTATATATAGGTATGTATAAGTGGGTTGTGAACATGTGTGATCGATTATTCATCAAGTATATATATATATATATATATATATGAGTGAGATTAAATAAGAGTTGTTTTTAAGTAAGAGTTGTAAGAGGCAGGGAAATATTGACATGTGGCATAACTACCATAAGGGTATTTTAGGTACTATGTAATATTCATCTCTCCTATTAATTTGTTCTCTCCTTTACCACAAAAAAAGGCGACTGCCTCACCCCAAATTATAGATCTCAGATTCACGATTCAAGCCCTAAATCACCTTATCACCGCCCACCGCTGTAAACTGCCACCGTGCACCGCTCACTTCGATCGGTGCCGCCATAAGCCTTGGTCGGCGATCAAGTGGATCACTGCCTATCCAAAGTCGTAGTCCGCCATCGATCGACCACCGACCCCCGCAAGCACAGTCGGCTATTGGTCGTCCCAGCACTCGATTCTGCCATGTAAATCATCGATTTATCCAGGTTCTGTGGCTATGGCTTAGTCGCCGACGATTAGCCTTCACGAAAGAAGCCATCGACTACTCGCCCTAGGTCAAGGTCAGTGTTCATCGGTTTCACCTAGGTTTTCATCAATCTATTCAATTTCACCGCCTACTCGCTGTAGTTCCGAACACATTCAACTGGGTTTTCATCAATTTCTTTAATTTCATCGCTTACTCGCCGTAGTTCCGAATAAATTCATCAGGGTTTTCATCAATTTCTTTGGTGCGTTGGAGGTGGAAATCAAGATGGAGAACTCAGTTACTGAAAGTTTATGCTTATCTGTTATTTGTGTTCATCAGAATTTCAAAGATGTATTTTTTGAATTACAGTGCCCCTGAATCTCAATTATTTCAAGTAACCGTCTCATCAATTTTAACCAAGATTTATTGACTTTTCATCTAAATCCAAGATTTATTTGTTCAGCAAGTTCTTATGCATCAGGTTTGAAATTGGGGATTTCTTATACATGAGTGTTGTTCATCAGTTTCTTATGTTATTCAACATTAAAAAGCTCCCATTTTAGTAGCAGAATCTAATTTTTTGGAGAATGAAACAATAAAAAATCATTCTGGTTTTGTTCTGGGTTATTTTGTTGATGTGTATAAAGTTTAGTTTATAGTTATTCTTCATTATGTTATAGTCATTGTGCATTGAAGATGGTTAATTCATCATTTTTTTAAACTACTCTGTTGATGAAACTGGTATGTTAATCCATTCAAACTATATCTGGTCTATTAATTCATCATTTTTTATTGATGAATATTGTGTTACTTGAATTGGTGGTTACACGTCACCCGTTTTTTAGTACCGTCTGTTAATTCATTAAGTTTTTGTTTGATGAATATTGTTTGTTTTTTAGTATTGTCTTGTTTGATGAATATTGTGAATTTGGATTCTTGTTAATTCATCAGTTTTTTAGTACTATCTAATAATCATTTTCTGAGTTCATCATTTTTAATCAAGATGAATGTTCTGGGTTCATCATATTTGTAAACAAATTACACCAGATTTTTGAATTAATTGTTCCTGAAATCTTGCTCATCGTTATAAGCATTAAAAATTGATGTATATTGTCATTGCCAATTTTACCCTTCAAAGCCTACGTGTGACTCAACTTATTGCACTGTTCTCGCTTTGATGTGTCATGCCACATCATCAAATCCAATGGATGAAAATGCCTCTTACCACTCTTACCTATATCTCACTCTTACTATATTCGTTCCCTATATATATATATATATATAAAATGTAGTGATTTATGATTGATGGTGAAGATTCGTACAAATTCATTGAGGGAGTGGGAGATGGTCCCAAATTAACGTGACAGGTAAACAATTTTGTGGTGGTAGGAGCATCCATTAATAAGGGTGTTTAGGCAAGCTTGATTGTTTTAGCTTTAAGTTTTTAAATTTTTTATTTTATGAACGTATGAGTTAAAAGAGTGTTTGATTTAGATGCTAATAAACTTCTTTTAAAAGAGTGTTTGACTTAGCTTATTATTATAAAATGATAAAAAAATACATGCTTACATTAGATAATTTCTTTTAGTTTTGGGAAAGAGAAGGAAAATTTGATTCAAGTTTATAAAGAAGAGTATATAGGTAAATGTATAAAAATAAACTTATAGAGGAGAAAAAAAGTTGATCTAATTTAACTTATCAAAAGTGGCTTATTTTTTTACTAAAGATAAGCTCATAAGCTAAGACAAATATAAAAAAGTTCATAAGCCCAAAAAATAAGCTAATAAATTTAAAAAAAACCCCTATAAGCTAAAAGAAACACCCTCTTAATTGAATTCTCATGTTATATACCGACTCCACACATTAATTTTGTTTTTTTTTTTTTTTAAATCATCCTGTTTTGTTTTTTTTATCATCGAAATAAACCCTTAATTAAGATATTATTTTATGTTTTATGTTAGAGGATATATTATTTAGATAAAGAGAAAAAGTACATTTATTTATTTAGACTTGTACAACTCAAAATCATTCTAAATAAGAATTTTATTAGGATATGAAATGAAATATATACATAAATTCTGTTTCGAGTCCCGACCAGGCCATGTTTAAATCTCTTAGAGTGAAGGGGGGTGATAGCTGGTTGGAGGCTTTGGTGTGGAGTGGCGTTCGATACACCACCCTATTACCCTAGTTGTCATCTACCCCATTAAAAACCGAAAAGCACCATGTTTTCAACAAGACATATATATGAATATAAAATCTTTTAAAAGAGGGGAAATCTATTAGAGTTCAGAAATTTATACATAACATCATAATCAGATTTTCTGTAGAAGCTCTTTATAAACAACATATATCAATTTATTAATAGGGTTGTCTTCTTGATCGCAAATTAGAACATTTAAATCATTCTTACCATTTACCCGAAAAACCGTCACTTGGCCATAAGAGAATACATGACGTCTCAAAAACAATCCAATATTAATAAAACGCAAGGTTATGCATAATATATGTAAGCATGATGCATTTAATTAAAAATGTATAAAATCATAAATACATGGGAAATCATTTTTTTTTTCTAGTTCCAATTCCAACCACAGAAATGAGGTAATATCATCGTATTCTCGCTTCTTATAGATTCAAAAAACTATCACATTTATTCTTAAATGTAATTAACAAAGTTGCAGGTTACTGTAGTAAATGTACAGACCTTGAAATCATTCAAACATATATATGATTTTTCAACCAACCACCACAATCCTCCATACACCAGCACTTCCATTAAAAACAAAGAAATTGATAAAAACACCCTTCAGACATAAACATGAACCAAGGATCGATAAAGAAACATGCACGATACTGTTGGATGTCAAGGCCCTCCCAAATAAAAGTGTTTGTGTGTTTGAACTTCAAAAAAGAAAAAAGAAAGTTGGAAGTCGACGTACAAGAAGAAGAAAAACCACAATTGACATTGAATTAATTAATTAGCTATATATATAGCTAATACAAAGCAATTTTAAAAACAAACTTATCCTTAGTTATCTAATACTAACCAAACTAACTAACTCATACTTATCATTTTCCAACCACTAATTCCTTAGTAATAGGATAGGATAATGACTCAATCCTTTCAAACAACTTGCTTATTTATATTACCAAATAAAAACTAAACTTAAATTACTTAAACTAATTAATCAAGATTAAAACCCAACAGGTACAAAAAATAGAAAATGGCGATAAAGAACAACCATGAAATAGTCGGTGATAAATGCCTGCGAAAGAAAAACAATCGAAACAGCCATAAACCAGCGATTCTGATCAAAATAAGAAATCAATGCTGAAGAAAATGAATCTATGAAGTAGCAGATCAAATGAAGTCGCTATTCTAATAAAACTTTTATATTTGGGAGGTGATTTGTACCATGGGCGGACCTATGTACCGGTTGGTGGTGATATAGGCCACCAGTCAATTTTGCAGACGAAGTAGAAAATTTCAACGTTTTCAAGCCGGTGCCACCAGTGATTTTTTTAGCGCCACCAGTGATTTTTTTAAAAAATGAAATGTTTAAAAAAATGATAAGATACAGTTTAATCTTTGATTTATACATTTAAAACACTTTAGTTTACCTTAAAAATAACAATTTAATTAACATGGCTTCATATAAATTGTGTTTTGTTTTAAATTTTGGCCCTAAAATACCAGAATAACTGAAACCTCGTTAATCCGGCACTAATTTGTACACAACAATATTTTACCATACAAAACAAAGACTTTGACTGAACTATTAAACATGTAGATAGAAATAATTAAAAATGGGATTCTAAGAGTATAAGTGTGATAATTATTATTTATTATGTATGTACTCCCTTTATATTTAGGTGGGGGGTATATTTGGATGGGTTAGTGTTACTCAATCTCAAAGGAATAAGTGAAGAGATGTTGGGTCGATTATGGTGTTGGGTTTGGGTGGAGTAGAAATCAAGGGAAAGACCCACTTTGACTGGTGCCTAAGTCCTAACTAACACGTAACTTGCCGATATTTACAACACATCATATTCTTAAAGGTATTTCTAAAAAAAGGAAAGGAGAAAAAGAATAAAAATGTTTATGTAAGTCGGTTCTCGGATACTTTTTTCTTATAGAGAGAGCTCTGATCGATGGCTGTGTTGAAAGCATGTATGTAGGTGCCAAAAGTTCTTTTGGAAGTAAGATGGCGTGGGTGGACGTTTTGGCATTAAAAGATCTGCCCGTTCTGAGATGGAGACGGAGGATCGTTTATTCATGGATTGTAAAAAGAAATATGTTCATTCCTCCTCTTGGCTCACTTGAATTTTACCAACAGCTCCCATTAAAGTAGTAGTTATTTTCTTGAATTTCACAATTACACGAAATAAAAACAAGGTAACCAACAACTCATCATCAAAATATTGCCACGGACGGAGGAGGCCTCTACTAAACTAAAATAACCATCGTGCGATTAAAACATTTACAACCACGATCAAGACGCACGTATCGTTTCTCACTAACTAATAAAACCATGATACACAAATAATCACCCGCCTCACCAATAACATCAACAAAACCTTTCCACCAAAACCTACCCGGAAAGATGTTATTTGCACTTTATTTTGTTTATAAAAAAATGGTTATTTTAAGTACACTAAAAGCAATAGAGTGCAAATAACATTTCCCTTAATTTTTGAGGACTATCAATGACACTTGAAGTGTTACATACGTCACGAGTAAAAGAAAACCTTCCGAGTCCAAAATGTCCAAGTCAACTCAACCACATGTTTGACTTCGAATCTCTGTTTACTACCAATACGGATCCTGCAATGAAACAAAACTCCGCGTAATTGTCATGTTTGTTGGAAACCATAATATGTTTCTGAGTGTTTGGCATGCTTACTTCTAACATGTTATCTACTTATATACCACAACAACAACCATGAACCATACCCAATCCCGTTTTAGCGGGGTATCGGTAGGTAAGATGTAGTCGGTACCTCTCTACCTACCCCAGTAGAGAGACTGCCTCCAGAAATAACCGTTATGTGCTTATTGATTGTTGAAATATGCGACTTCAAACTGCTTATTCTAGAAAATTTATTTCACTAATCCCAAACACCGTTAAAAGACCTTATTGTTTAATTAAAATCCAATGGGCACACTAATAAGAAGTCCCGAAACCCCCCCCCCCCCCCCGGCTAATCCTCGCATGATTAATGCAAGCAGTTGTTTTTATATTGGTGGCACCTATGACCAGTATGAATACAAAAGCAAGAAAATTAAAACCATGATTCTCAAAAAAGAAAAAAACGGCATTTTCTTGATTTATTTATTTATATTGGTGGCACCTAATCATGGTATGTTAGAGATAATAGATGACTAACCTCAGTTAAGCTTAAGCAGTTAATTCCACCAGCTACTCCCATTTCTACAACGATATCATCATTTTCAATCTCTGCATCAGTGAATGTGAGGGCCTTTTGTAGCTTCCTTGGAGAGAAAACTTCAACCTCTATCATATATGATGCATTCACGGGCCTATGGTCCGAGAGCGTAAGTTCAGCCCTTCTGTAGCCCAGCTGTCTTATCCCTTTCCCAAACGAAAGTATACGGTCACACCTGAAAGCAACACATAGGGCCATGCATTATATAAATACAAGACGCCCATATCCACAAATACAATAGTTAATCAAGAAAGGCTCATATGGGCAACTAAGATTCCCAAAATCAAAGTCGCAAAGGGCAGTTTCGACATTGCAGATCAAATTGATAGATTTTGTTTTGCTCCATACAACCACCCCCCCCCCCCTTTAAGTCGTTATTGGAGGTTCATTTAATTAAACAAGTGTGTTGAGGAAAATAAACTTGAAAAAGATTCACAATATGCAGAGTTAAACCGACAATAACAGAAATGAGAATGCAGATAATAAAAAGAAAAGAATGCAGATCAAAGTGAAGATGTGGGTAGGAAATGTGTTTTTGAGATCAATGTAGCTAAAAAATGATACAAGAAATAAAAAATAAAAAAAACATAAGGAGCTTAATTTGAGATGTGTACCATGCTGGAGTTCGCCTTCCAACTTTAGGATCCTCACCATAGTATTTTTCTGAATTTTGCTCGTATTTATAAGTTGGTGGAAAATCTAAAACACCTTCTGACCATCCATCAAATGCACGACCTCTTCTTAGCTCACGAGAAAGCTGCAACATGTTAGTTTAAGTGAATATTCACCAGTAACCCAAAAGATCTTATAAAGTTGCTAAAAAAATTTCATCTCCAACCATATATATTCTGATAAAATCACATCCCACAGATATCAGAGTTAAAAATAAAGTGTGAGCAACTTATAAAGTACTAGGTTGTGTACTAACAGTATCATCTCACCGTGGTCTTAGTTGATTTGGAGCTTATTGGATAAGCCTATTACCCAAGCTAAGTGCGTAGGTTAGGTTAGGGAGTATACATACATATATAATCCTTTAATTGCTACTTTAATCAAAGCAAAGACCCGAAAGTCACAAACATGCTTAAGTTTTCTATGACTACCTAGAGATCTTTTTACCACTTAATAGCTGGTCTAAAGTATATGTACATATGTAAAGCCACATTGAAATAGCAAAAGGCAATTTAGGCCTGTCGATGGGCCGAGCTTTTGATCTAAATCTCATCCGATCCAAAATCAATTTACAAGACCCAACGGATCAATCCAGTAAGCGCTTGACCCATTTAGGCAGATCAATACATGGGTCAATTCATGATCCAACTGGGTCAATCCATTTGAATATACATAAATTATCTTTCATTTCTATTTTTTAACCACCACTGTGGCCTCCCTAGCCATTGCTGCCTCCATCGCCACCAGCTTCATTAACTAAGGCATCAGTAGCAATAATGTTACAAAAGAAAGAGGGGTGGGGTATGTGAGGTTAAAAAAAGCAAAATTTTGGCATAATTTATGTATATAGAACAACTCATATTTGTTTAAATTAATAGCTAGTTTGCTGCAAAACGTAAACTTTAACAGGATAATAGTTTCAAAATTCAAGGAAGATTACCAACTCACCTGATCACACTCTAACAACTTGGACCAGTCATTTTTGGAAATCAAGTCGCGTGTCTTCTCATATGACAAATTGAGACGGTAATTTAGATCACCCAACCAGATAATTCGACTGGAAACAATAGGAAAGTGAAGAGCTTCAAACAACAGAAAAGAACACAAATTTTGGCATAATATTGCATTCCAGCTAGCTATCAGAACAATTACACGCTACACTAGATCAGTCTATGATATGATGTTCTTATTCAGGACTACTACATGGGAGGGAGCAATATTGCCAAAAATTTCAGAACGTTCATTCCTAATGCTTTACCATCAGAAAACAACCATGTATCAGGTTCTTTCAGTTGAGACTACCACAAGAACATATAAAAAAACTTGTTAGAAAACAGTCAGGACCAAACTAGCCTGCAACTTCTGAGGGCTGCAAAAAGGAATTATGAACATCCAACTCCTAATCAAAACAACTATTAATTCATCTAGCCTTTTATATATGGTAGGTAAGGTGTCCAGACCTTTTCAGCCTTTTGTGTTAAAATTACAGCACCGGCCCCAGTTACACATAATTTGTACAGTTAAAATTATTACTGAGATAACAAGTAAATTAGATGTACGCCAACATTCAGAAAGAATAGGATGATAAGAATAAACTAGCAAGAAGAAATGACGTGTAAGTGGCAGATTGAGGGCCCTATAACTAAGGGATCTGTAAAGTAAAGGCCTATTTCCGGATTGTGGGCAACAGTCATGCTAAAATAGCTCATTCCAGTTATGGTCAACAAATTCAAGATTAAACCTTGTTACTTTTAATCAAAGTGTATGTGTGCTTATGAGAAATAAAAATCCAAGTTAAAAGAAGAGATGTCGGTTTAGTACTTACTCATGATTCTCTATCTTTTTGGGGAGAGTAGAGTTTAAAACTGAGTTAAAACGAGTTCTTTTATGTATTTCATGAACATCTGCGTTTCTTTTAATTGCATCAGTGTCCTTTTCACCAGAACTTAGATGACTGCAGATGAAACAGAAGAGTGTCTGATATATTGACATGCTCACTGATATAGACCCCTGAAAGAGACATACATACATGCATCAAGTGTGTGCGTATTTTTTTTAAAATAATTATCTCAAGTAGCACATACATGCCTGCCTGCAAACAGCCTAATAAGCATAAAACATAAAAGTAGAGGAATTGAATTGCAGATAATCCTAAAACTAGTCCAGAAACAGACAGGCAGACAGACCTTGTTACCAATGTACCCCATAACACCAACACCAACAGCTGACACATGCACATTCTGGATATGTTTCCTCAAGTGTCTACGAACCCATATGGTGATACATATGCCAACCATTTGCTTGCTTACTATTCTTACATATGCAGGTCTTCTTTTACGGTACATGGTGGAATCAAGGTCCAGATCTCCAAGAAAAAGTTCTTCTGGTATGACTCGATTGTCATATGACTTGAAAGAAGCATAGGTTCTGAAAGATTTACAAGCTTTGAATGACTTAACAGTTTTCAAAGGGTGTTGGTTTTGTCTCTCTGATACACACTGAGCCAGCAGATCTAATGGTGGTTCGGGCCAAGACAACCCTATCCTTTCGGTCCCGCTAAGTATTCTGGATAACTTTTTACTATTACCTGAAACCAATTCTTTTACATTTTCTTCATGATCTTGAACTGAAAAGCAGTTTACTCTGTCCAGTGTTTTTTGAGAGGAAAAACGTTTCTCCGAGTCTCCTTCAGCTGGCATACTCATAACTGTACTCAAATTACCATTTTGCACAGCTGGACAATCCATGAGGTCATCAATATTCAATGGGTGGACTTCCTCCTCACCCTCACTATCACTTTCAAGCACCACTTCATCTTCTATATCAGGAGCATCATCAGATGGTTTAAACCTTGATGGGGAAGGAGGGTTACTGTAGCATTTGAATTTAGTCTTTTCAACTTGAACTTTATTAAGTGTTCCACGAATGATGTTTTCCCATATTGGGACTGGACGGTTATCTTCAGGACCAAAAATATTGCCAGCATTTAAAGGTATAATCTCCTGAAAACTGTATGGAAATTAATCAACTATCGGCAACTACAGTTTGTAAGCTCAGTTTTTTTTGGCATGTATATGATCATATAAGTAGGAAGTAAATTCATGATTGAGCCGAGTTTATAGTTGTAGTTAGCAATGAAAAACTATTTACAAGGAAAGACTTACCCTATCACATATATGTCAGCAGGATTGTCAACATCAAGCCAGTCTTCAATATCTAAGTCTTCTGGTGGAAGTTTCCCTCCAACATTCCAAGTGTTAACAGATACTCTAGAAAAACAAATTAAAGAAAGCAAGAAAAAGTATACAGTATCAGATCAAACATGTTGATATTAATGATAGCCAAATAATGCAGATATAATTTGTAAATCCCGTTTGAGATCGAAGGAAGGCTAGCACAGTACTTGAGTTCTTTTGCATCAATGTACTGTGCTCTAAATGTCTCCGACTTTCTTCGTCTTGACTTGCGAAATGCTCCTGAAGACAAAAAAAGTAAGCATGGACCACAAATTATCAAATTGGATGATGTTATGCCATAAATGTAAATTTCCCACAAGTCGTAAATACGAATAATTTTACTAAGATAAGTGCAGAAATAAAGTTTAAAACACAAAAAAAAAAAATCAATTATGAAGATAAGTGACAACTGATTTCCCCCCAAGAGGAATATAAGCTTCAAAGTGTGATTTTTTTTTTCATTTACTTCAGATATGACTTGGGACTAGCAATCAAAATGATTAAATAAATCATGAATATTTCTTGATGAGTTGAAGACCTTTTCTGAGCATGCACAAATCTTCTAGTTAATGCATAGAGGCCTAGTTTGGTAGCATTATTTAAAGATAAGCAAAGTACAAGGCCTCTGAGTTAAATTAATGCATCGACTTACATAAATAATGTTACGACCATTTTCAAGAGTGCTTAAATCTTTAACTCAATTCGTATTGGCATAATTTGGTATCATTCTTTAAAGATAAATGAAGCATGTGGTCTCTTAAATCAGTGCCAGATGCACTTGTTTAGAAGGAAAGAGGAGGGGGGGGGGGGTCCCCAGTAAATTAAGCCCATTAAGTTTTGGCTTTTATAATTTTTGGTCAGGCCCCCACCCTGTGATAACTGTCATACTATTTGTGTTAATTGGATCTTTTTTGCTATTATTTTCTATTTTTTTGTTATTGTTTATGTTACTCGTTATCCGCCTTGTTCTGACCCGACCCATTTTGACCCGTTATCAAACCATTCATATTGCCACTTCAAGTGCCCCCTGTAGAGTCATTTCCTGGATTCACTCAAAGCGTCAAATGTTAAGAGGAAGGCAACAAAAAGCGTACAGATCAAAGTGTTAATCTAGTCAAAAACCCTAAACACATCTTGCAAGATTTTATGACTGTAATTGTATCTACTTCTCTAGAAGCATAACCAAGAAAGGACAAATTAATCTTTTTACCATTAGGATCGTTCTGGAAATCATCTCCTTGTTTATCCTTGAATCGCGATTCTGTTGGCCAGTCATATGACTCTTCTGTTGAAAACAAAATAATACAGATCATTCTGAGAGCATAAATAAGTTCCTAAAATTAGCTCACATTAAATGGTAAATGCAAGAATTCTTGTTTCCCAATTAGTTTTCAGTTTCAACCATGGAGAATCAATATGGTATGACAGCAATCCATTTACCCTTCAAAAAGCAAAAAAACAAAACAACACAATCTATAGGCTATTCTTTGCCTGACAACGCAGTTTTGGAGAAGACATTTTCTAAAAACACAATGTAATTCCAAACACGCCCTAAATTGGGTATATATCAATCGGGAGGTGATTCTTCCACATACCTTACAACACCCTCCCTTGAAGCTATCTTACAAGTTAGTGAAACATTCAATTTCTGTAGATGAATCAATTTCTTCTATAGAAGAATCGCCTTCCATATCAATTATTTTGTCATATATATCATCCAAATTCACTTTCTTATTAGCAAGACCTGTATGTGACAAATCTGGTATGCATTATACTAGTTATGTATATGTAATCTAAATTTACTCCCGGACTAGCAGGTGATTTTGAGTTACAGTTCAGAGATATAGAGTTCAACCAAATCTGACCTTCGCCCTCCGTTTCGTAGGTACTATCCTCCTCCTCCGGATCGGCACTGTATTCAGAACTTTTAGAAGAACTAGTGAGCCACTTCCGGATAACGATTCTCGGCCACAACAGCTGCAATCACGTACAATCGAAACAACATATTTTTCAGAAGAAGAAGAAAAAAAAACAGCTCTGCAGTTGTTATTAAATTAGAAATCTGAACTGCAACAACACACAACCAACACCGAATAACTTCACAGATCTTACTGCCGTCTTGTACAACCAATTCATGTGATTATCCGCTAGAATTTCTAGAGCGAATAAGTTGATTATGGTTGGAATCGGACGAAACAAGTGATTGATTCATGAAGTAGAAGCAAATTAATTAATGTACCTCAGAGCTGCGATTCCTTGAGCGAGAATGACGTTGTTGTTGATTCATGAAGCTTGAACTTGAAGAAAAATATAAATTATTAGAAAAGAGATAAAAAGATTTCTGGATTTTGAAATCGAATATTTGGGTTCTGACAAAAGAAGAAGGTGATGTATCATAAACTACCTTTGAGAGTTGCAAGTACGGTGATCGTTACCCGGGGGGTGTTTGGTCTCAAGGTATAAACATACACAACTTATTTTCAATTTTCAATAAACCTTTATTCAAAAATAAATTTTTTTTTTATTAATCCGTTGTTATTTTTTTTTCTTATTTAAATAAAATATTAACATAAATATAATTTATTAGATTATCCTAACTATTGATTTAGATAAAAAAATATTATAATTATCAAATCTTAATCATCTATTTTTATAAAAATTAAAACTCTATTTTAACTTTTTTTAGTTAAAAATTAGAATTTAATTTTGACTTTAGATCAAATTTAGTTATAATAATATAAGATAAGGGGGAAGGTAATATGTTAATAGAGTTATAACTAATTAGTAAAGTAAATCACTAAAATCAATTTTATACCTAGTCATTATTTTACTATTACACACGTATTAATGTAGTATAGTAAAAATCAATATAAAATAACCCTTGTCAAAGTCTATCTATTTATTTCTTTGTGAAATTTTACTTTTTTTATTTTGAGATATGCTCGTATATATTATTTCACTATAGAAAAAGACAATAAATTTGACATTCATTTAGGCTATGAAAGTGTTTTAATCATTTGATTCATTAGTTATTTTTTAATTGAACATCTCCAAATCATTTGATTGATTTTTAAACCGTGTAGTAAATAAATATATCTTTACTGTTTGGGTATACTATTTTTAAATTCCTATTATTTATCATCTTTTTAAATTTTCATTTCTTTCATATATTATAATTATTTAATATTTTTTTATTAATGTTAATATTTATCATTTTTTAAACCAATTTATATATCACACGGACATCTAATCTAGTATATCTAATACATAATCACTAATTGTAATTAATGATGCCTTTGGTTTTCTTAAGCAAAAGAACACACGTACACAAAATATTAATATAGTGAATTTGTATATATACACGAACTAATTCTATCGTTTCACAAAAAAATAAATTATGCCTTTTTAGTCATCTACGTTTTGATTTGAAGATTTTTTTTCTAAATTATCATTTATACTTACTTATTATACAAGAAAAAACAAAGTTATAATATATTATACGTCTTAACAACTAGATACTTTTTTAAGTTATATAACACAACACTTGATGCTTTATAAGAGTAAAGGGTATGGAAACATAAGTAAAGTAGCTCATAACTCTTATTAAACACATTACAAAATTCTTTTTCTTTTAATGTGGGACATTATTCAACACGTCTACTCACGTATAGCTTTTTTTTACGTCTAACACGTGGATTCTTATGGGTTACGTGGAGATCGGGTGACCTTTGACCAACTACAAGTGAATCTTATTCTAATATCATGTAAATTTGTGGAGTTCCAACTCAAAGCCAAATTAGCTATCAATAAAGTAGTTCATGACCATTATTAAACACGTTACAAAGTTAGTTTCGTCCAAGACATTACTTAACACTTATTATCCTACTTGTTATATCACCTTTTTTTCCCTCTACCTCTTTAATCTGTCTACTATCCCAATAATATCCCATAATTTTCATCATTCTACCCTATTATTTCACTATCCTTTTTTTATAAAAGAAAAAATATTTAATAATGTGAGAGTGGCCATCGATCCCCCATGGATCCTAGCGGTATGCAAATCTCATCTGAATATGAATATATATATATATATGTGTGTGTGTGTGTGTTTTATATATTTAGTAAGGCTGCCAATTCAGGTCGGGTTCGTGTCGTTCGAGTTCGGGTCAGTTTCATGTCAGTTTTTTTCGTGTTGGGTTCGTGTCGACCCATTTACGCCAAATGTCATCGGCGAGAATTTTTTTGGTTTTCGAATATGGTTTTCGAGTAAGATTTTCGAATACGATTTTCTTTATCAGTATTTCAAATTCCATCTTTGTTTTCCAACGTCCGGCAAAAATTTCGAAAATGATTTTCA
>JAUEJL010090112.1:0-14327 GCA_032274825.1 Drosophyllum lusitanicum
GCTACCCTCTCCCCCACCCTACCCTACCCTACCCCCATCCCTACCCTACCCCCATCCCTACCCTACCCCTACCCTAACCTACCCAAATATAACTAAAGGGCAATTCTGACATTTGTCACATAAACAATCCAAATCTTTTGATTGATTTACAAAACAAACAGGATTTCAGGAATACAAATCCTGACAGATTTTGTCAGCCAAACATAAGACTGGATTCACAATCCTACCAAATGCAAATCCTGCAAAATGTAAATCCTTTGACAGAATGTAAATACCATGAAAAAAATCTGCGAACCAAACGCCCCCTTAATTTTCTCCACCACTTTATAGGATTAAATGCAAGTAAAAAAAGAAGAACTGCTTTCACTAAAATATGTTATGTTCTAATTGCTTCTAGGTTTTTATGGACCTCTAGTCGATCCTCTCGATCCGTTCATGCTTTAGTTTGTTTGCATCATTTACCTTCTTTGAAAAAGGCAAACTTTAAAATAAATGGAGAATTTCGTATACATCATTTGAAAAATTCAAAATTATATATATATATATGAGATTTCATGCGAAAAATGTTTTATTTGCGAAAAGTGTGAGAAACGATCTTAGCCACTTATTTGTATTTTAATCTAATGGCATAGATTAATCATATTTTTTTATTTTTTTTATTCAGAAGGGTATATTTGTAAACAACATTTTTTCTCTCTCAAATCTTTTTCTCTCTTATTTTTCTCTTTCCTAAAGTTTTTAAACAAAATAAATTAGAAATAATTTAATAATAATTAACAATTTTACGGTGTTCAACGATGAACACAGTCAAATATTTAAAAGTTTTGAATTATTAAATGTTATGTTGATCATACTTAGTTCAATGATAAACTCTGGATTTATATTGTTTCATTATTAAATGCTTTTTCTTTTTCTTTTTAATCTCCACGTTTTTTTCTTTTTCTTGTGTATCATTTTTTCCCACTTATCATTCTTGGTTGTTTATTATTGAACAACATAGTAAACGTCACGAAAAACCTATTTTGTTATACCAGACATATTTGTACAAAAACAAACCAAATATTTCTTATTTCTAATAAAGAACAACAAACCATAAACAACAAAAAAGAAACATGTTTATTATTGAACAACATAAATATTTAATGATGAACAAACCATTAACAACAAAAAAAACTATAAAATTCACCACTGAACACAATTTATATTTACCTCAAGACACAATGTAATCTAAAAATAATTTATAACACTTGAAATACTACCTTACTTCAATTACAATAATTATACAAAAATTACTTAATTGAAAATTTTAGAAAACAAAAAAAGAAAAAAACACTAAAAACATAACTTTAAAAAATTTCAGAACATACAGTGCCTTGAGTTTTACTCACGACGATGTTGATGGTGATGGCGGCGGCTGGGCAGAGCCGATGATGGTGGTTCATCGGCGACAACCAAAGGCGACCAGATCTGATGTGAGGTTCTATGTGTGTGGGGTCGCTGGCATGGAGAGAAGAGAGAAGAGGGTGTCGACTTTGACGGTGGCAGCGATGTTAGAAGGAAAGGGAGAGGTTGGGTGAGAAAGAAGCTTGGTGGCGATATCGACTTTGAGGGCGCCGGACGATTGAATGACTTTGAGTTTGATGGTGGCAGAGATGTCGAGCTTAAGGGTAGCAAGTGTGTAGTGATGTAGGTGGTAACCCTAGCCGGTGGTTAACGGTGAACAGTGGAAACCGCAGATTTAACAGCAGTGGATGTGGCATGGGAAGAGGAATGGAAGTGCTGTGAAAATTTTAGGGTTATAGGTGAATTGTGAACGATGGCTATTATAAGGAAGAGCAGATGAGAGAGACGAAAAAAAGGGAAGTATTTAAAATGTCTTCTTTACCCTTTTTATATTTAAATTAATACCAGTTTATTTTGCTTTAATTAAAAAAATGCCACAATTCAAAAGAACCATTGATTTAATAATCTAATAACTAGAAATGCTAATCGCACTTCTCGTAAATAAAATGTTTTTCGCATGAACCTCCATATATATATATATACACATATATATATCCTTACAAACATCTAATAATATATATCCTTTCAAACCTTTTAACCTCTCACATACATCAAAAACCTATTTTTAAAATTGATATTAAATTATATAAATATAAAAAACATTATCCCTAAATTTATTTGTTCATAAGTTTACCATGCTACCCTTATACTTGAAAATCAAAAACCCTTTTTATCTTCAAAATCATTCATTTAAATCTCCATTATACATATACCAACACCACTGAACTAATCATATTAATTGGCAAATTGGTCGAAGTGCCATCTTTCATGGTGAGAGTTGACTCACAAAAACACCAGGCTTCTCACTCACAATTTCATTTAGATCGAGGTGGCTGACCTAGATGACTTTATTTGAACAACGAACAAGCTTATTGGAAAAGAGCCTTGACATTGATATCAACCCCACCTAATGAACTTAATCTCAATAGTACTAAGGATAACCCCAAAACAAAGACCAAGAGAAAATCAACAACACATCTAAATTTATTAGCCCTTTGGAGCAAGAATCCAAGTATCCCGAGATAAGTTTAAATATGGTTTCTTATTTGATAACCAACATAGAGAAAGTCTTTCATGAAAATATGGTTTCTTATTTGATAACGAGCATAGTGAAAGTCCTTCATGAGCCTTAGTCCCTACCCATCATTCTTATTTTGTTGCACCATCTATCTTCATTCTAAAAGACTAAATTCCAAGCAAGATCGGTACAATAGGCATGACTAGAGAATCTTATCAATAGAGTTCACGTTTTTCATGAGCCTCTAGTTAGGCCCTACCCATCATGCTTAGCTATTTTGTTTGCACTATACATCTTCTTTCTAAAAGACTGAATTCTAGGAAAAATTAGTACAATAGGCATGGCTAGAGAATCTTGTCTTAGGATTTCACGCTTTTCATGGTCCTCACCTCTTATTCTTTTTTGGTTTGCACCGCTTATATGCTTTCAAAAAGACTAAATTTTAAGAAAGAATGGTGTAGTAGGCATGACTATAGAATCTTATCATCAAGATCTCATGCGTTTTGTGAGGCTCTAATCATGCCCGCTTCTAATGCTTATTTTGCTTGCACCATTTATCTTCATTCACAAAGACTAAATTCTAAGTAAGATTGGGTCTACCCATCATGCTTAGCTATATTGTTTGTACAACTTATCTTGATTTCGAAAGACTGAATTCTAGTTGAGAATGATGCACTAGGCATGACTACAGAATCTTGTCATCGAAATTTCACGCTTTTCATGACCCTCACCTCTCATGCTTATTGTGTTTGCATCTGTTATATTCTTTCAAGAAGACTAAATTTCAAGTGATTAAGAATGGTGTTGTTAGCATGGCTAGAGAATCTTATCATTAATACTCACATTTTCATGACCCTCTAGTTAGACCATATCTGTCGTGCTTAATTATTTTATTTGCACCACTAGTTCTTTTTCTCAAAAGACAAAAATCAAGTAAAAGTGTTTGAGGCTTCAAGATATTTGTGACCGTGATTAAGCCCTCCTCAAGCTCATACCCTTTGATTCACATGTGCTACACATTTCCATATGATCATGTTTTCACACCTTTTGCTAGTTTGATTTCACACCTTTTTCTTGGTTGACATATATGTCAACAGTTGGTCTCCATTTGGAAATAAGTGTGTGCGACCGTGGGAATAGGATAAACCATGACTTAACACATCTTAATAAAAGACTAACATTTTTCAGATTATTGAACAATTCCAACTTTTATTGTTCAATCTATTTAATTAAAATTAGAATTTCAATGTTAACTTTTTATGTCAAAATTGAATCAAAATTTATAAAGAAATTTCATATATGTCCTTTTACTACCCCATCACTATTTGAGCTCCGAAGCTAAATGATTGATCTTGCCGTCTCTTCTAGGAATCTTTCTCAATCTGTCTAAGAAATTGATTTTCCCTTTTTACATCTTCCTTTAAGCCATCAAAACGTCGGTGTGTCATAAACTACCTCAATCAGACCCTTTTCCTGTCGTTGAAAATGACTTTGTTCCTGTCCTTCCAAATCCCATACGCGGAGACCCCCTTCCATAGTGTAACTTGTGAAGAATTAAAAGAATTTAAGGTAGAATAAAAACTTATTCTAGCGAGTTGCTCAACCTGAAAAACCCCTATTATTTAAAGAATTCTCCCAAGTTTTGTATGTTTGTATTACTATGTTGCAGTTGACCAACATGTGTAGAACCGTTTCTTGATCTTCCTTGCATCTCGTACAAAGTGTTGAAGGAATGTCTATTCCTCTATTTATCAGCCAAAATGTTGAAGAAACATTTATTCCTCTATTAGCAAACTTCGTTAGAACCGGAAATCTTTTGATTTGTTAATTTAAAAATAATGAGAATTTAAAAGTTGGTTTAACTTGTTCCATTATAATCACCAAAATAACACATCAAATAAAAGTATAATTACCAAAAGAGGGACAAAAATCATTCTAATTGTTTATGTTAGGCTTCTTTGTCTAATCACCGCGACTTACTTTTTTTGTTCACGTTGACTTTTGTAGTTTGGCTTATTTCCTTATGCTTCTACATATATGTTTTATTTATTTATGAATCATTTAAGTTAATTGATTTGCTATCCGGTCACAATGCACTTCTCTTTGCTTAATTAACTCCTTGTTTCATAAAAATATATATATTTTTATGATAAGAGTGTTGATTTAGAACCCGAGACACAATAAGTATGACACCTTAAGTCATCTTCAAATCAAAAATGCTGGTCAGCTCTGTAATCTATATGTCACAAACGTATGCGTTTGACATGATAATTGGTTTAATAAATTTATTGTTGCTTATGATATAATCCATATATTGATTGTTGTTGCTAACAGTCTAACACTAGAAAAATGCATATTGAACTTGATATTCAGAACTTTATACTAAAAATTCGATCATACATTGATTCATGATCCCTCTTAGGATTCATTAAGAATATATATAGTTTTGATAACATTGCTTGAATATAATGATTCTCAAGACTATATTCTTAGTACATGCAATGCATCAAAAATTAGGCAGAAACATCAAAACTCCGTGTAATTCTCTTAAGTTCGTCTTTCTAAGATCTGGCGTACTTTGGGGGATTTATACTTGATAGAAGTATCACAGATTTCACAAGATGTAGGTAAATATGTAATGTGAAATGGGTAGAATCATATATTTCAATAGTTATATATAGGTAAATATGTAATGTGAAACGCGTTTGTGGTTGAAAACCAAAATTTTACCGTGTGACACTAGATAGGGACTTGTGCTACATGCAACTTTTATTTATGGTTATCATTGAAGCAAAGGGCAATACAAAGATACTTGCTCCTAACTTACGAGATGCTTTATTTTGTTGCATTACAAGGTAAGGAATGGTCAAATTTAAAGAAGTATCCTTATACATCAACATACATCATATCAGGTGCTTGAGGAGGTAACTTATCTAGGTGCATGCCCTTAGTAGTGATGCCTAGAGCCATACATCTCCCGATTAACTTCTCTCCCTCCATGATCCTAGCGCCACAGCACATACAAGCCGCAATCAACTTCTCTCCATCCATGCTCATGGTGGTAGATCGACACCTAGACCATTCCTTCAAGTACATGGAACCAAACACCTCTTCCCATTTCTTTGTGGTGGCTGTAATGCCAACATGCAACTTGGTGCTTTTGCTTTTATCAGTATTAGTGTCATCATGGTGCAGCACTTGACCTACTAAGGCCATGACATCCTCACAATAAATACATGGATGCAATTGATGAGAGTGCCACATTAAGTCTATGTCAATAGTTGGAACAATATCAATCTTTAAATTCATCTCTATGTTTCTCCTAACTAGATGCAGAAACCCTTTGTATCTCTTAACTGCTTCCTGAAGGAAGTGATCGTTCCTAAAAGTGGCATCGGATACCTGACTCATATCATGTCAAACGTCAAAAGTAATTTCAGAAACATCAAAATAGCAAAAACCATATCAAAGTAACACTTAACTTTCCTAGTAATGACCGTAAATTATGGCAATTACAAGTGCTTTCATATGATAAACATTGGATGCAAGTGATAAATGAAAAGGAGACCATTTCACCTTCTGATAGAAAGAACTTTGCCTTTTCACTGCTGAAATTAGATCATAGTGAGTGCTTGGTAAGGTTACCAATTTGCTAGGAGTAACTTTTTCCAAATGATCATCGAAGTTTAATTTGTAGGGTTCTTCTGGATATTCTTTCTTCCATATCTCCTCTGTGTGCTTTTCGCAATTTTTTTCAATTGAAGAGACTACAACATATCCTGGGTCAAGGATTCTGCCAAACAGTTTCTTACAGTCTTCCATGTAGCAAACCTTAAAATCAAACAACCTAGGAGTTAGAAACTAATTCTATCCCATACATTTTCTTATAATATGCTAAGGAGCCTATAAAACAATGGAATATGAGCTATACAGCAGGAGAGTGCTTGTGTTTCACATGATGCTTACAGGATTAAGCCTGTGGCAATGCCAAATCCATTCACAATCTAATGGCACAACCAACTGGCATTCTATAAACTTTGAATCAGTATATTTGGCGAGCAAAGGAAGCCAACAATATTTGTACCTGCATTCACATTTTCATTACATATGGTATTCGTGAAACAAAAATAAGATAAGTATCCATCACCCTAGCAAGGTATTGAAAAGAGCTGGGCACCTGAAAATAGCCTTTTCCAAAAACGGGCCATCATAAAGATTTCCATTTTTGTCAATTGCTTCAAGGAACTGTAGATGCTTCATGGTTGCTTCAATCAGATTCATGCTTATGATAATCTTTTGGGATTCTACCCACTCATACTCTTGTTGTTTTTCCATTGCAAGGCTTGATGATTTCTTTCTATTTCAATCTTGATTGAAACCTTCTTTCTTAAGAAATCGTGTTTGAGAAAAGTAACATATAGCCTTTATATAGTGTACCAAGATTCATGAACCTCTCTAGTCATGCCTCAATCCTCATGCTTATTTTGTTTTCCATAAACTATCTTTGGTCAACAAAACCACATTTCAAGTAAGAGCGGTGTAGTAAGCATGATTAGAGAATCTTATGAGTAAGGTTTCATGTTTTGATGACCCATTAGTCATGCCCCATCTCTCAATCTCTACATTGTTTATTCTAGTTGTCTTCTCCCTAAAAGAGAAATTCCAAGGATATTTGGTCAATTGAATGTGACTAGATCAAGAACTTCATGCTTAAGGTGGGTAGTTTTTCATGATTATCTTCTTCACAAAAGGTGAAGTTTTATGCAAACATGGCGTAAAAAGCATGACTAAAGAATCTTTTGCTCTAAGGCTTTTAGTTTTAATGACCCTCAATAACACCCCATTGTCATGCTATATATATTTTGCTTATGAGCCAAAAAATCCATTATAGTCGTGTTTTTCACACATTATGCATTTGAAATATGTCACAAGTTCCATGCATAAAAGTTTGGTCTATATTTGGTAAAACATGCTTATGTCTATAGAGTTAGAGAAATCGAAATCGTCATAAGCCATAAAGAAAATAATCAAGATTGTAAGTACTTCAATATCAAAATATCTGATGAGCCATAGTAAATGGCCAAAATACCCCTATTAATGAGCATTAAATCATTAATGGTCGTTACAAATGGTTCTCGCATTAATGACTCATTGTTAGGGGTATTTTGGTCATTTATATAGAGTTTAGTTCACCTCAAACTTGTCACGTTTTCCTATTATGTGTATGGAACTTTAAAAGTTTCTATTGTGTATAACAAACTTTTAATTTGTTGCTATTGCGTGTATTTTGGTTACATAAAAAAGGAAAAAAGGTACAAGTATACTACATACAATAGAAAGTTTAATACAAACGATAGTGACAAATTAAATGTTCGATACATAAAATAAAAAATTTGAAAATCCGATATATAAAATAGCAAAACGTGACAAGTTGGATACATATTAGTGAATTAAACTTATTTATAAGTTTACACATCCATGAATTACATCCACGTACATGAGTTATTATTAGACTAGCTTAATTTTACTAAAATACCCCTAGTCAATGAGCTATTAATGAGCGATTAGATTCTTAGCCATTGATTTATTTTAATTAATAGTCAAAATTGGTTCTCACATGAAAAACAGTTCCCGTTTGAATCCTCACTTATATTTCAATATATATATTTATAGATATGAGAAGATTTATTTAAGAACCAACCAAAAGATCCAATCTTGGTTCTTGAAATTAAATCCCTCGCTATATGATATTGGCTCATTATTGAGTCCTCGTTAATAACTAATTAATAGAGGTATTTTGAGAAAAGCAAGCCTTATTAAATAATGACTCATCCACATGTACGCAAATCACGGTTTGGTAAATATATAAACGACCAAAATACCCTTATTAATAAGTCATTGATAAACATTAATGGTGATTACAGATGGTACTTATGGTCCTTAAATGAACTTTTCCATATATATATATATATATATGTGTGTGTGTGTGTGTGAGAGAGAGAGAGAGAGGGTTCTAATAACAACTCACAAGATTCAAAATGGTAACATCTTGGTATCATTTTCATATGGTTTGCGTTTTCGAAATAAAATTTTCAGAAATATGAGAAGAGTGGTTTTGTTTGAAAGAGGATTAAAAAATAAGTAGATTGGTATAATTTTTTTGCTCAAATTCTCAAAATTGAAAGAGCTATGGTCATTTAAAGATTTAAGTGGAAAATACAAAATTAAAAAAAAAGAAATTTTGGGGAAATCTTATAGGAGGTATGGGTTTGGATTAGTATTTTCAATTCTTTTTTTGTCATTTTAAATGAGTGGCTGAGAATTGACCTTTGAGTTCTATATTTAAGGTTTGGGCTATCTGGATTCTTACCATATATATATATATATATATATATATATATATACATACTTACAAACATTTAAATAATATATATCCTTTCAAACCTTATAACCTCTCACATATATCAAATACCTATTTTTAAAATTAATATTAAATTATTTAAATATAAAAACATTATCCCTAAATTTATTAATAAGTTTACCATACTACCCTTATACTTGAAAATCAAAAACCTTTTTATATTCAAAATCATTCGTTTAAAACTCCATTATACATATACCAACACCAATAAACTAATCATATTAATTGGCAAATTGGTCGAAGTGTCATCTTTCATGGTGAGAGTTGACTAAAAAAAACACAAGACTTCTAACTCACAATTTCATTTGGATCGAGGTGGCCGACCTACAAGATTTTATTTGAACAACGAAAAAGCTCACTGGAAAAGAGTCATGGCATTGATTTCAATCCCACCTAACGAACTTGAATATTATTGATAACTATCTAGCAAGATACTAGAATAAGATGTACAAGAGTCCACAATCTAAATAAATGATAATCACAACAAATAACTTAATCTCAATAGTACTAAGGATAACCCCAAAACAAAGACCAAGAGAAAATCAACTGCACATCTAAGTTTATTAGCCTTTTGGAGCAAGAATCCAAGTATCCCGAGACAAGTTTAAATATGGTTTCTTATTTGATAACCAACATAGCGAAAGTCTTTCATGAAAAGATGGTTTCTTATTTGATAACCAGAATAGTGAAAGTCCTTCATGAGCCTCAAGTTAGTCCCTGCCCATCATTCTTATTTTGTTGCACCGTTTATCTTCATTCTAAAAGACTAAATTCCAAGCAAGATTGGTACAATAGGCATGCCTAGAGAATCTTATCAATAGAGTTCACATTTTTCACAAGTCTCTAGTTAGGCCCTATCCATCATGCTTAGCTATTTTGTTTGCACTGCATATCTTCTTTCTAAAAGACTGAATTTTAGTAAAGATTAGTACGATAGACATGACTAGAAAATCTTGTCTTAGTATTTCATGCTTTTCATGGTCCTCACCTCTCGTTCTTTTTTGGTTTGTATCACTTATCTTCTTTCAAAAAGACTAAATTTTAAGAAAGAATTGAGTAGTAGGCATGCCTAGAGAATCTTATCATCAAGATCTCATGCTTTTCTTAACCCTCTAATCATGCCCACTTCTCATGCTTATTTTGCTTGCACCGTTTATCTTCATTCTCAAAGACTAAATTCTAAGTAAGATTGTTGGAGTAGGCATGACTAGAGTATCTTATCAACAAAGTTCACGTTTTTCACGAGCCTCTAGTCAGGGCCTACCCATCATGCTTAGCTATATTGTTTGCACAACTTATCTTTTTTTCGAAAGACTAAATTCTAGTTGAGAATGATGCACTAGGCATGACTAGAGAATCTTGGCATCGAAATTTCACGCTTTTCATGACCCTCACCTCTCATGCTTATTTTGTTTGCATCGGTTATCTTTTTTCAAGAAGACTAAATTTCAAGTAATTAAGAATGGTGTTGTAGCATGGCTAGAGAATCTTATCATTAATATTCACATTTTCATGACCCTCTAGTTAGACCATATCCGTCATGCTTAATTATTTTACTTGCACCACTCGTTCTTCTTCCCAAAAGACAAAAATCAAGTAAAAGTGTTCGAGGCTTCAAGATATTTGTGACCGTGATTAAGCCCTCCTCAAGCTCATACCGTTTAATTCACATGTGCTACACATTTCCATATGATCATGCTTTCACACCTTTTGCTAGTTTGATTTCACACCTTTTTCTTGGTTGATATATATGTCAAAAGTTGGTCTCCATTTGGAAATAAGTATGTGTGACTGTGTGAATAGGATAAACCATGACTTAACACATCTTAATAAAAGACTAACATTTTTCACATCAATTCCAATTTTTATTGTTCAATCTTAATCATATATTTAATTAAAATTAGAATTTCAATGTTAACTTTTCTATGTCAAAATTGAATCAAAATTTATAAAGAAATTTCATATATGTCCTTGTACTACCCGATCACTATTTGAGCTCCGAAGCTAAATGATTGATCTTGCTGTCTCTTCTCAGAATCTATGTCCAAGAAATTGATTTTCCCTTTTTACATCTTCCTTTAAGCCATTAAAACGTCAGTAACTGTCTCATAAATTACCTCAATCGGATCCCTTTTTCTGTCGTTGAAAATTACTTCGTTCCTATCCCTCCAGATCCCATACGCTAACAATCTGAAGTTAGAAGTTAATAAGATTTTGGAAATAGTGTTGATATGGGTGGATGATTGTGTTTGTGTGAGAATATGTTTTAAATGAATAAAAAGTTGAAGTAAATTAGAAGAGAGAGTATATGGTTATAGATTGACTGGATGAGATTATTTTAGATAAAATAAAAGTCTTATATTATTTTGATTGAATTTTAAGAACTTTTATAATTAAGGAAGAGAGAAAATGTTAAATGGTTTATATAGTAACTAACATTTATACCTGCACAATACCGCGGCAATAACAATAGTTTGTGTTCGACAACTTGTTCAATTTCAATAATGTAGGGTATTATATTTGTGGAAGTGGTGTGAGAAAATATAATATGTTCCACAACATATCTATTTTCTTTCTTCTTTTTCTCTTTTTCCTTAATTCTCTTTTTTCCAATAAACACTTTTATTAGTTTTTGAAAACAGTAAAATAAGAAAAATATATATATTATTAATAAATCATTATAGAGAAAGGTAATCTAGTTTTAAAATTTGTTTTGATGTAAGTGATTAACCAAAATTAAATTAATTAAATAGTTGTCATGTTTAATAAGTTACTAAAGTAATAGTTGTCATAAATTAGTTGAGTTAACTATGTAGTTATTGTTGCAAGTGTTTGTGTTTTTTGCATAATGTTTTGTACTACTTAAAATTAAGTAGTCTTAAATTTTTTAAGAGTGGAAGCGTTAAATGGTTTATAATATAGTATATATATAGATATAGATAGGATTATTCTAATTTTATTGTTCAATCTTAGTTATTCATTTAATCAAAACTAAATTTTAAAATTTATTTTTCTTTATTAAATTTGAATCGAAATTATTAGAGAAATTTAACGTCCCGTTTTCATAATAAAATTTTGGAAGAAATATTCGTAAAATAAACGAACTTTATTACAACCAAAAATCCAGTTTAGAAATAGTAGCAGAAGCATGTGCTGAAAATCTTTACAAACACTTAATATTTAAATTATTAAGTTTAAAAGTCGAGGAACACTATCACATTTGCCTTCAACCTCACGTTGACGCTTCCACCGCTGGTCTGAGTGTTGACGTCATTTGTCGACATTGTTTTATCTTCTAATATAAATAAATGATTAAGATGTATCAAATTTATTAAACGATTCTAACCCTTTATTTAATAAAATAAACTTAAGCGTTTAATCTTGACCATCCATTTAATTAAAATTGGGAACCTAATTTTGACTTCTCTTGGTCAAAATTGAATAAATCAAATTTATTAAAAAAAATTATATATGTCCTTTTTAAACCTTAACATATCATATTAGTCCACCATACAAATATCATATTTACCCTTTATAACATTTCAAAATATTATATCCAACCAAATTCTTGACTTTATAATATTTTATAATCAATAAATATTTGACTTTATAGCCCTAATTGTAATAATAATGATAGATAACTTGTACAATAAATACAATCATGATGTGTCTTTCGCCCTTTTTTATTTCTTATTCTTTTCTTGTTTTATAATTATTTAATATGTTTTATTAATGTTTAACATTTGTGATTTTTTAAACAACTCATGTATCACACGAACATCTAATCTATTTATATAATATCGTTTTATTAATGTATTTAATATATATCATTTCTCTAAAAATCAATCAATGTACCACACGAACATCTAAGCTAGTAAATTAATATTATGTTAAAAGTGAAATTTTATCTCACTTATTTGGATATCTGATGTGAAGAGAAAAGATAAAAAATATATTTGAGTGATACATTCTTAAAGAAACTAGATTGAGAGTTGCATTCTATAGGTATGTTTGGCGGGAGCTTTAAATAGTTGAAGCTTTTAGTTTTTAGAAAATAAGCTATGTTTGATTACAAGAGCTTAAGCTTTTATTTTTAAAAAGATAAGCTCATAAAAACTCCAAAATGAAAAGCTACTTCAAGTAGCTTTTAGGAGCTATTGGAAGCTTCTAAAACCTTACATAATTAACCTTTTCATCACACCAGAAATTTCAACCCATTTTTTTAGAATATCGGCGGAAGCGATTAATAATATATACCAAACTCTTTATAAAAGATTTAAGTAAACAAATACATACGGTTATCAAAAACCAGTATTTCAAAGCCCAGGTTACATAAGTTTACAAATGGCTCATCCTCAAAAATATATTAGAGTGGCGGTCAATTATTCCAAAAACAACACCAACTCCCAGCTCAACAGTAGTACTTACCAAAACCTGCAAAATGGAGTGGAATGTGGGGGATTAGCTCAAAGCTAAGTGAATGAAAGTTTAACCAAAAAATAGCATCAGCCACAACAGAATGACACAACAACAAGAAGTAAACAAGCAACCGAGAGGACCGGTGGTTCTACAGAACCTACAACCAATACCGGTCTAGCAAAGGTTTACCGATAGCACATTTGTTATTCTCACACAGTAAAACCCTTAAGTTACAACAAATGCATCAAAAGATCTAGTACTGATTAGCCGATAGCGAACGAGCCCAGCCAAGCTAACCTCCCCTCATTCATGTGCACATATCATAAACACAACGATTAATTAACACATAACCAATATGCATCAAACAGTTGCAACCATAACTGTTACAACCAATAACTATCCATGAGTTAAAAGTCCACTCACCTATGTTCACTACTCTCCAGGCTCAGTTGTCTAATGTCACTGAGTTTTCTCTTTACCAGAGAACACATCCCAACCCGAATTAGAATTCAAGTTCCAAATAACTCCAAAAGCCAAGTTATTTCACAAACGGGTCAAACTAACCCAATTCAACCAACACATATACACCATCATAAAACACATGCTCAACTAGAATATAGCCTATGTACATGGTTTATAACATTTAGAAATCAACTACATATGTACAAGGTTTATCAAACCAAATTCTTAAATTAAAGTGTACAAATAACACATATATCTCCATATATAGCATTCATCATCAAACTAATCCATTTATATCATTTAAACCATGTTAGAACTAAGTATGAATGATAAGATCATAATACATCAATGTAACGACCCGATTTTCGTGATAAATATTATTATCGATAAATGGATATAGATTTCAAAGTTCAACTTATTATTAATAATAATGGGGTATTATTA
>JAUEJL010090123.1:0-14326 GCA_032274825.1 Drosophyllum lusitanicum
AAAACTAAGAATTTGGTTAATTATGATATTTTGAAATATTATAAAGGGTAAATATGATATTTATAAATTAAGGTGGGTAAATACGATTTTTATGATTTAATAAGGGCATATATGAAATTATCTCTAATAATTTTGACTCTAAAAGGTCAAAATTGATTTTTTGATTTTAAATGAATGAATGGTCAAGATTAAATAGTTTTTTTAAATGAATGATTTATTTCGTCTGATAAATTTTATCAAGTTAGTCTTTTATTTATTTTAGAAGATATGTGTGGTATCTTTAGGGATATTAAGTATTACTAAATAAGATCGGGTGAATTCCTGCTATATTCTCAAAAGTCAAAAGTAAGTTATGCGACAACATGGCCTTTTGACATGTTTTAGCTGTTAGAAAATTTTGATGTTTGCACAATAATAATGTTTTTAGATAATTAATCAATCGTATTTAAAAACACTAATCTTAAGTTGTATTTATATATTATAAATTGTAAGAAATCGACTTAGGGATAGTGGAATAAACTTCAAAATTAGTTACATAATAATAAACAATTATGAAATTGGTCAAATTAAGCGTTTAGTTGAGTCGCTCAATTAAGCACTTATCACCTAAGCAAACACTCCACTAAGTATTCATTGCTCAATGTAGACACAGAGTCAGCCGAGTGCTCCACCGAACACTCAGCTCATCATACTGATAAGTACTCAGCTACGTTTTCTTTTAATAATCCACGTGCATTGCATGTTTACAAAAGAATTATCAAGAAAATAACCTTCAACAGTTCAACCTAACCCGCTTGCAGAATTGAGCACATACATTGGGTTGACAAATGTGTGTTCTAATCTTTAAATGTTAGCTTTTAACATTGAATTTAGTGTTTATTAAAAGGGAATTGGGTATCTCATCATTAAAGATTTAATTGGATTTTAATCTCATCCCTATAACAAACTTATGGACGAGTCTCTGGCTAACCCCTTGGTCAAGTGATCAACTAAATTTGGTCAAGATCTAATAAAATCAACATAGTTAACTTATGGACGATAAACTCACGAACCATGCTATTGTAACACCTAAGTGTGTAGACTTTTCATAGTATACTTGGCTATAAGCCTTAGTCAATGTAGTTGCACTAACACAACAGATAGAAATAGGTAAAATCGGTTTCGGCCACAATGGCATCTCATGAATTATATTCCTTATCCATTCAACTTCTTTGCCAACAGCAACCAAAACATCAAACTCATATTCCATTGTTGAGTTTGTAATGCAAGTTTGCTTCTTAGATGCCCAAGAGATGACAACTTTCCTAAGCAAGAATACCCAAAGACTAGTAGAAGAATGATGTTTTATATTAGTGATCCAATATATGTCAAACTATAGTTCATAGTTTTCTTTAAGTACTTAAGTACCCTTTCTTATATGTTGCCAATGATGTGTACTAGGATTACTAGTAAACCTGCTTAGTCTTTGGATAGCAAAAGCTTTATCACATCTTGTGCTTGTCAAAACATACATTAAGCATCCAATAACTTTTGAATATTCAAGTTGTGAAACTGCGTGAATTAGGAACAAGCTTCATACTCGGATCTATAAGAGCATTTACAGGAGAATAATCAAAACAGTTGAATTTCTTAAGTAGATTTTCAATGTAATAAGATTGTGTAATAAAAATATCTTTGTTCTCTATTTTGATCCTAATTCCAAGGATCACATCAATCTCTTCCATATCATTCATAGAAAACCTAGATGACAAAAATTCATTAGTTTGATCAACTTGTCGATGAGCATCAAAGATTAACATGCAATTAATATATAGATAAACGATAACTTCTTAGATTGTTTTAACCTTAATCCACTTGATAAGACGACCTTATCAAACTTTTGATGCTATTGTGTAGTAATTGGGTTAATGGGTCACTGGTTAGACCTTCGAGTCAATCCGGTTATCAGAATATTTCTTTATATTATACATATATAAATCTGGAAAAATTAATACATATATCAAACCTTGAAAACTTATAGTTCAACCATCTAAGGAATCATTGTCACCAAAAGAATAAATGTTTTTAATAAAAGTATATGTATAAATAATTATGTTAGAAACTTTATCTATCTATCTAAGTAGAAATATTTTAAAGAAATAGTGTACACTCAAAATAACGTTCAATTTATAAAAAATTAGTTTTTATGAATACTAAACACTCAAATAATTTTCAATATATAACGTATTTACTTGTCACAAGACAAATTGATGAGCCTAAAATGGTTTCTTCTTTAAGTCGTGAAATATGGTAACAACATGCTAACTAATCATGCCGCTGAATGCTGATAACTTAACATAATGATATCTTAATAGAGTCGAGTTTAGGTAAAAGATATGTTGTTCGATAAACTAATATCGAATGTAACGAAAGCAATTACAAATCAAGTCTTTTGAACAAAAAACATATAAACCGGATGAATCAGGATCAACAGGTCAAAACGATTCGTGGGAAACTAAGCAAAAGTAAGCAAATACCAGGTCATTAATGATCAGTTCCTAGATTGGTTTACAGTTAAACCGGTTAGATTAGTCAAGTCAACCCGGGTTTTAAAAGCTTGTTACACATGTACAACCAACAATGTGATCATCAATTGAAATGTTGCACATGTGAAAACAATAATTCTAACATAAATTACACATGTGCCAACTAAAACAATGATCATGACTTTGTTTATATAGTTAGTTACATTTTTGGATTTTTTTTATTGAAAGGTTGCACACATTCAACACACTACAAAAAATATGTCAATTATCCACATTTTTTTATCAATATTAATACACTTAAAGCCATGAAAAATCACGATCAAACGTGGAGAAATTGAGTGTTACTAATTTCTACCAAATCTTTACATTTGAAAGTGTGAAAATTGAAGTCAAAAATCACATTTATTAGTATGGACAAATAATCTAAAGTCCACGCTTTTAAGTGTGACCTTCTATAATTATCTATTTATTACTAAATTCACACATTTAAAAGCGTGGACTTTTAAAAGCAAATGTACACGTCTATAAATGTTAAGTTTTTTCTTTTTATAACAATATTTGTTTTTAAACTATTTTTCACAATTATAAACATGACAAAGCTTAAAATTTTTATACACTTTTTATGAAGCGTAGATAAATGACATATTTTTTGTAGTGACAAGACGATAGTCAGCGGCGGAAGTGGCAGTGGTTGGAGGCAACACACAACTAAGTTGTTGTCGGTGGCGGCCGTGGTCGCCGATGGCAACGGTAGTATTGAATGAAAGGAGAAAATCAATTTAAAACTTAACTAACTTACCCCTTTCATATAAAAGAAAATCAACATGGTAAAAAAATAATAATAATAACTACACGAGATTTGTTCTCTCACACCAACTTTGGTTTTTTAATGAACCACTACACACATGTGCATTGTCCTGAACTACGAACCGGATTATAACTCTAGCTAGTTTGGGCGTTTGGTAAAGATTAACAAAAGTATGTAATGCATCAAAAATAAGAATTATTACACATAAATACAGCATTAAGTACATTATTAATAACATAAAAACAAGCCTACCAACTTATGAGTTTGGTTTAACATAATACTTACTAGTATGATATTATACCTGAGTGTATGTTTAGCTTATTAAGTGCTTAAAAGTTATAAGATCGGCATACTTTTAATAAGCTCATTGTTTTCGGTTTATTTTCTGGTTTACAAACTTATTATGTCTTAAAAAAACCGAGTTTAAAAAACAAGTCGAAAAATAAGCTTATAAAAAACAAACCAAAACTATAAGCACATAATAAACTAAAACAAACACCATTTTAATAAAATTTATCACATCCTTGAAAAGAAAATTTAGAATGTCCTGTGCGTTTGGCTCGCCTAGACGAAGAAGAAGAAGAAGATCCCGCTTCTTTCGACAAACTCACAGCAGCAATTCGATTTGATAAGCACTGATTCTCATCGACCTTCAACCAAATCTTTGGAACCTCTAAATTCCTTCTAAAGATCATAAAAACAAAAAACAATATACAATTTTAACTTCAAAATTTTATGTTCTCTTGAACAAAATTAACTGAAGAATCTTATATTTTTTGAAGAAAAAAAAACTGGAAATTACATACCCATCATGGAGCTTTACTTTGCAACGATTCAATGTTTCGTCGCCATATTTCTGATAAAACTTGTGGATACGTTTTTTGAGTTGTTTCAGCTTATAAGAGGTACCTTGCAAGACATCCCAAACCTTCAAAACCTGAATACTTTGCGTGTTTTCCTCCAAAATGTCTATGCTCCAAACTAGACTTAACCCCATAGAATTCACCAGAGTTCGCTTCAAAAACGCAGAATCTTGGCTAACCTTTTCAACTCGATGCAGATCCTGTCCACCCGAAAGCCTCATTAACAGAGAATGTACTTCTTTGTTATTTTTCGGGTTATCTATATCCCGTATTGACTTCAAGAAATCATCTTCAAAGATCACCTACACCCAAATAAAAGAAAAGGTGACGAATTTTTGCAACAGGAGTCCAGAATCACAGCTAAAACATATTTTATAAGAAACTTGGGAGTGTTTTGTCTTGCCTTCCACTTCGCCTCTTTGAAAAGTAAAGAGTTCATATCGAGTAGACCATGAAATTGACCAAGCTCGACTAACGAATTGGTGATCACTTTACGCAAAGACTTGTTATCATGACCAACATGGAAACAACATTCAACCTTGGCATTGTCCACTAATCGCCTCCAAATTGGGCTGCTTTCCTTCAAAGTGTCTCCATTTCCCAGTATCCATAGGCAATGCCTTGACAAATTCAAAGATTAAATCACTTACTAAGGAAAATTTATCACAAGAAATTCATGTTGTTTGTGTGGTTACCTTGCTCGAGTTAAAGCCACATTTGTTCTTTGAGGCGATGCAAGAAAACCTATCGATCTATTGTCAACCCCTGTTACAGTTGAGATGATTATCACATCCTCTTCACAACCTTGGAACCCATCAACGGTTCGAACATTCACACAAAAGTCAACTTCTCCTGCTTCTTTGCTTCCATAATTGTCCTCAAGTTTTCTTTGTATCGCCAAAACTTGGGCTTTGTAAGGTGTTATGCAGCCCACGCTTATCTTTCGCTTTTTCGAGACACATTCTGTGTATATCTACTTGATAAAGTTGATAACTTGAAGTAGTTTATGGGCAATAGCAGTAAAAAAAGGTACCTTTACGAAGTTTTGCAACTAGTTTAACAATCACAGCTACTTCCACCATGTTCTTCCCACTTTGAGTTTCATCAAATTCGACTTTCCCATGGGGTAAATGAATGAAGGAGTAAGATCCAAACATGTCTCCTTCAAGAAACTGTTTTTTGTAGATTTCTTTTTGTACATTTGAACCATTAATTATCTTGCCCCCATAGAATTCTTTGTTTGGAAACGAGCTTATCGTTGGATGCATTCTGTACTGGACATTTAGTAGGTGTGTAGTGTGTTTTAGCAATACTAATCTTTCAAATAAGCTCCTTCCAAACTCTGCCTTTTTACAAATCTGCAACAAAATCCTTACCATCAGACCTGCATACAGCCTCCTGAATCGTTTCTAATCTTAACATTTAGATTGTCACTGAAATAATAGTGTTTTATAATCAATAATTAAACATTATTTATTCATAAATTTGTGTAAAATCGGATAAAACTGTATACGGGTCAATCGAACCCGACCTGTTTTGACCCATACTAAAAGATGATTAGTTTTGACCCGTTACCCAACCCACCAATCTTGCCACCTACATACTTTGCTTTGAACCACGGCAGGAAGTTGCTTTTCATCTCCAATGAGTATAACATCACGAAGACCAGAGAGTTGCAAAGTCATAACAGATTCACATTCTCTAAGTTGACCAGCTTCATCAACTACCAATAAGTCAACATTCGTCTTAAGGGTGTGCAATCTATATGAGCTCGAGGCAGTGCAGAAGATCAAACATGCGTTTTCCAAACAAAAGTTTCCAATTTCATGATTGTTTGTGAATTTAGGGAAAGAAATAGTTTCACAAAGGACTTCTTGAAGTACTTGAATCAACTCCTTCATCAGCTGAATTCCGGTCGAAGTTTTCATCTCAGAAATTTCAACCCCATGGAAAATCGAAGTACCAACGGATCGAATCAAGCTGATAACTGTCATCATTTTCTTTGCTAGTTGTAATGTAATATAAGAAGTTGGCATATGTGTGTACAAGTTTCTAACCATATTTGTCAATTTTTCTTCAAGAATATTAAATCGTTTTGTGAGAAACTCCCAGCAAGATAACATATTATCTTTTCGTCTTGTATTTTTCAACACCATTTCCTTCAGAACTATCTTTTTCCCATACATGTCTTCACCAATAGTAACATCCCTGGTTTCAAACTCCTCATCACTATTTTCATCATCCACCTTTCTTCCACCAAGCAAGTACAAATCGTATTCACGTTTGGGGGATTGCAGTAAAAGCATCATTGATTTCGCCTTGATTCTCCACCCAAAAGTGGGAGACAAACAATCAGCGAGAACAGATATGCGATTTTCAAGAAACACTTGATTAAGTTCTTGGAAACCGCCAATCTTCATTCGGTCACCTCTTCCGAATAGAACAATGTCTCCGTATCCATAAGTATCATACGTGATTGAACTTTGTACAAGACTCATGAGACGTGCTGCAACTTCTAAAACTGCATTATTCGTAGGAGCACAAGTTAGTGTGCGGCATCTCATTTTCCATAGAGCGAATAAAAGACAACCAACAGTCTTTGTTTTCCCCGTCCCTGGGGGACCCCATATTAAGTTTACAGTCTCCTGATGATGGCATTTGCTAGCAGTAATGCAACTCCAGACAGCAATTCGCTGAGACGCATTCAGATTTACCGTGCTCATGGCTTCTTTTAAGTGCAGTGAAGAAGACGTTTTCGAATCTTCAATGGAACAATGTGAACATCTTTCACAACCCTGAAATAATCACTCCATAATCTTAGTCTTCTACGAATATCAAGTATGAAAAAAGAGATTTTTATTACCTTTGAGTCACTTTGGAGCACTTTATTGATAATTGTCATGTTCTTCCCATCTAATTTAGAGTGCAAAGCTTGCCAGATACGGGTATTGGTTCTCAAGTTCATAAGATGAACTGCAAACAACATTGATTCCCCTCCTTTGTTTGATTCTTTCACAGGAAACAAAATGGGCTTTGAGGACATGACTTGGATCATCTCAGAATCTTCATTTTTGACCCTTCGGACCAAAGCAATGACAAAGGGATTGAAATCATTGATGCTACTTAGTTTTACATTTGTAAAAGCAATAAGATCTCCCACCTCAGGATCATAATTCCCATTATTATTCTTATTTGTGTTCTTCCTTTCCAAAGATATGTTGTAAATGAAGTCTTTAGAGAACTTAACTTCTTTGGATTGTAATTGGCTGATCGCACGAGTAGATGCACCAGAGAGCATTTTCATTTTGGACCGCAACTCAGCATGTGTTTCCTCAATTAGTGGGTTCACGAACGACATGGTGTAATCAGCTGTAGAAGAAAATGTTTCGGGGATCTTCTTCACCTGTTAACAAATGTAGATTAAAACTATTATTATTATTATTTTATTTTTTGCGGGGGTTAAATCAAACTGCAGTTATGCATATAAAACAACTAACCTTGTCTTCATAAAGATCTTCGTTGAGTACATCATTGACTGACCAAGTAAACACCACATCGATCAATTCTTGATCCTTTGTTTCAGGATTTCTTGAGCCACAAGACGTTGCCATTAACAGGTGAAGAAGATCAAGTCTTATAACAGTAAAATATATCACAGATTGACAGAGCTCACTTTCTTGATCACTAGAATAAAAATCTTCAAAGTTTTAAAATCACCAAAGATTAATCATAAAATGATCATCTGCTACAATATAATGCATAAAGAAACCAAAAGTAGAATGGTGCTCTGAAGTAAAGAAGATACCAAGTTGACTCCTAGAGTCCTAGTCAATAGGAGAAATATAAAATAATCTGCTTTCCAATGAACAACAGTTTCTTCCAAACCAAGAGTCTCAATTCTTGTAAAAACCACCCCAGATTTTGTGTAATGACAACTATAGTTTCAAAGTTTATATTATACCATACTTTCTATGACATTCAAAAATTGGACTCTAGCATTTGGAAAGTATGAAACAGAAGACTATCCTGTGTACAAATAAAAAGAAAACTTCCCCTAATAAATTTACTTCTAAGCTTACATAATTCAAGTATGATATATCAGCTATCATTTCCAATTTATTACTGTGATAAGAATGTAACAGTACTAGTTGCTTGTAAGCATCACAAAAATAATTAAATACTCCATAAATAAATAAATCAATAACCTATTACAAGAACTCAAGAAGCAATAATATATCCAAAGCCTCATCACATCAAAATATTTACATCTTAAACTTGAAACTACAACTACTATCCTTGATCCTGATAACATTATCAGTAGATAAACTATTCACATTTAGCCTGCACCTCACCACTGGCTTCCATTTTGGCAATTTCAACTTACCAAACTTAATCCTAACCGGAACCCTAACCCTGAGAACCAGTGGAACCGTGCCCGTCTGTTGCTGTATTAGTAACGAGCTCATCAAACCGGTAGCATCCCGGGTCTTCCCGGTTAGACCCACTTCTAGAACCGTTGTGTTCTTATGACCCTGGTAGAATTTGGGCAATGAACCTTCACAGAGGTCTTTACCCATGTAACTAACACTCAATTTGGACCCATTTTCATAGTAAATCCCAATCTTGGTGTTGGGATTTCTCGCTGTAATGTTTACATTAAACTGTGCGTATAAGCTGCTGTCGTTATCGAGGCTGAACCGGGTAACGGTCAAGCCGTCAACAGAGTATTTGGGTAATTTCGGGTCAAACCCGAAGTATACAACAGCTGCTAAGATTCCTACACTGATTACCAATAGTATTAGGAGAAATAGTGTCCAACACAGGCATTGACAACAGCAGCCTCTTTTCTTTGGTGGTTTAGAGTATTGAACCGGGATGGTTCGGTGGTACGGTGGGAAGGGTTCGACCGGGTTGGTTTTATCTGACTTGGATGAGCCTATGGGCACCAGTGGTGCGGTGCTCTTGTGTTGTGACTCCAGGTCGTTTACCGGGTGGATTTTCTGGTGATCTGCCATTGAAATCAAGAATTGGGAGGTTGAAAAAGTGTCCGATTGTATCAATTTGGGTAAGATTTAAGATGTGTGTATAGAAATTGAAAAATAAGAATGTTTTGTTGTTTAGAAGATTTGGATGTTGATGGTGATTATATAGGAGAATTGAAGGAAGAAAAGAGCAAGAAGATGTGAACTGTGAAGTTTGAGATTGTAGGTATGAAAAAGACGGAGTGTGTCTTTCGTAGAAGCTTTTATGCTACAATTTCCGTGTATACGTATAAGAGTTGTCGGTGTTTTTATCGTGTGTGTGTGTGTGTGTCGTGGCACATGAGAGGGCCTTCAGCCGTGGATCTTGTTAATGGCGACGCGTTAAGTGGGGTCAAATTTCAAAGATTAGTCAAAAGGAACGTTAACCCTCTAATTCTTTTACTTTACCTAGTAAAATGAACTCTCGAAGCAAAGTCTTTACTTATATCCTCCCATGAACCACTTACCACGAAACATGAACCGCTACAACCTCGAATGGCTTGAAACCACAAACCTCGAACAAAGCCGGAAACCACAAACCACGAACCCCGAACCACTCATATGAACATGGCTAACTCCACCAGAACAGTCAAAACCCAACCCACGACCACCAAACCACAATCGGTTCGAACCCACAAAACTTGAACAGAACAGTGGCACATTGACCCACAAGGTGGAAAAAAACTCGAACCGAAACCATAAACCTCGACCACCAACGACAGGAGACCATGACAACCGAATCAAAAGACAAACCAAAACCACAACCACCGAACAACACTCAAACCGGACTCATGAAACTAGAACCGAACCCATGAACACGGAACCAAAACTCGAACCGAAACCATGACCACCGAACCACACTCGAACCCGACCAACGAAACTTGAACCTAACCCACGACCACTAAACCAAAACTAGAAGCGAACCCATGACCACTTAACCAAAACCACGAACCACAACCACCGGCCACTAGAGACCACGAAAACCAAACCAAACTTCCAACTGAAACCACGACATTCGACCCGTGAAACTGAGCATAACAGCGACACCTCGAAAAATCGAACTAAAAAGCTCGAAACACACCTGAAAACTCGAACGAACCGCCACAATTCTGAACCATCACCCGAACTCTCGAACGAATCTTCAAAACGAAAAGGAAAAAGATGAAGATCGAGGGGAGAGGGAAAGTCCTCGATGGAAAAGGGGTGGCAACAATGGTGAGATTTGAAATCTAAGGTCTTTGGTAGGGGCGAGCATCTTAACTGAAATACCAAACCACAACCGATAAAACCGATAAAACCGTTAAAACCGAACCACATGAAAACTGGCGGTTCAGTTTATAGTGGGTCGGTTTTGGTTTTATACATGTAACCGAACCGAAAAAGCTTTATTATTTAATTATTTTATATATTTATTATTTAATTATTTGAATATTTATTCATTTATGGTATATCATGTAAGTTATATTTTTGTAAAAGCTTGAACTTTTATTACTTATTATATCGTCTTTATTCATAATTGGACTATTAGAGTTATTGTAAAGGTTGAACTCTTAATTGTTTCTTTCATGTGGGGCTATTAAATATATAAAAATGAATTCACAAGTTGTGAATTGGTGGAGGCCAAGAAGTGTATACCATGAGGCCAAATTTGTGTATTCAATATAACTTTAACCTACCGTTTTGTAATTTTGTAATAAAAATAATGGCTTTAGCAAATCATAGAAAATAATCAATTATTTGACTCAAATTTGTAGCTACTATAAAGCAATAAAAATATAACTCAAACTCATATTCTGAAATAATGAAGCCCGTTAAGTTTGGCCCAACTTAGTATAACGGTTAACCAATAAGACCGATAACGAAAACTGATCCGTTATCACAAACCGGTTAACCACCCCATTAGAAACCGATACCCATCGGTTTGGAAAAACACATAACTGGTATTATCGGTTATGATTCGGTTTGAGATCAAAACCGATCCAAACCAACCCATACTCACTCCTAGTCTTTAGTAGTGGGGTTGGGAGCCTTTTTCAAGAGAGAGACACTACCTTGGTTTTTATTAACTATATTGTTTTTATCTAGTTGTATGACCAGCAACCTACAATTGGATCATGTTAGTTTTTTTTTAACGGAAAACACACATCCACTAAATATTCTTCATTGTTTATAATGAGACTTGAACTCATCTTTTAGGAGAGGGCATCACTCCACAACATCTACCGTTGGGCTACAAACCCTTTGGTCGATCATGTTAGTTGATTTATAGAAACAGAATGAAAATGATATAACTAATATTACGATAATAAACTATAATAAATTTACAATTTTTTTCCATTTAATTTAATATGCTTAGTAATAAGAGGTAAAAAATATCTAATTTGAGATTAGGGATGACAACGGGGTTGGGAGTATCGAGGCTCATTCTCCCAATCATCCATCCTTGTCCCGATTAGGTATCGGGGATCCCTGTAAGGAATCGAGGATTTTCTTCGTCTATAAAATTAACCCTTTCAACTGGTTTACATCAAATTGTAATCAATCAAATATTTTAATAGTTTCGTAATATAGATAATGTTCTTGATAAAAGACATAATATATTTACTAAATCGTTCTATAATACACATAGCATTATCAATCAAATAGTTGATTTCTCTAACATATATGTCAATGAAAGACGCTTATAATACTTTCATAAATGATTCTACAAAAACTATATTAATAATTTTATCGTATTAGTTTTTTTGTTCTCTGTGTCTAATAAATCGTATGAAACGATCATGTATGTTCAAACATAAAACAATCTTATTGATATACATATCAAAGTAAGAAAGTTAAATTGAATACAAGTGCATATTTATATTATAAATTTGACTTTAAAAATTATATATATGTGTGTGTATGCGGATTCGGGGTTGGGCACGAGTTTGGAGAACCAAGGAAGTTCCTCATCTCCATTTCTAAGTTTAGGGGATCCCCGTCGCTATCCCTGGTCAACTTAGGAATTTTCGGTCAAATCAGGGGAAAAAAAAACAGATTTGCCATCAAATACGAGGTTTTTTGCTATATTTGTTTGAGCCTTTGAGATGACATAGTGCCACACCATACAAAGGTTACGTGTAAAATGCTTAGAAGCATCCTTCATATTTAATTATATTTGTATTTTGCAATATGTTTGACTTTATCATACACGTTTTCTAGACTTGATTTTTTGATGAAGATTCGCGTCACTATCAGTGATATTAGATTCATATGGATTTAAATTTATATTGCATAAAGTAAAATACAAAACATAAAACAGGATAATATTTCAAAAAATATGATAAATGTGAAAGATGATGTATGTGTATTTCTAAGGTTTTAAAGATGGTTAAAACATAGGGGGGTGATAACATGAAGCTAATATGACATAAAAGACGAGAGAGTATCAGATAAGAAAGGTAAAAAAAAATACCCAATACTCTTATAAACTCATCGTCTCTAACACCGGCTTTAGCTGGCACTTGACTTCCAATTTTAGTAGCACGTCTTTCGTGTAATAGCTATTCAAGACAAGTTGAGTAATAGAAAGTAGAAGATACCAAAGGGTTTATAACCCAGCGATATCAGGTGTGTAAGGTGTCTTATAAGGTTGTGGGTTCAATTATCATGGTGGACAAAAATGTATATATTTAGAATTAAGTTAAGGGAGTGTGTGTTCTGCCGTTCAAAAAAATTGAAAGTAGAAGATGGATTTAGCTATTAGCTATTTTATCTAATGCATCCTAGACAAAGTGGAGTAACCTTCTTGATGGATGTCATCCCTAATCACACCTGACGCCCTTCGTCATCGTTTATGATCTACTCCCTTAACCCATTATTTATCATCATCAATACCCATCAGAGTAGTTTTTTATACACGCACGTCATAGCAATACACGAGCCCGTCATAGGGTGTGATCTACACTGTGGCAAGCGTGATTGGTCGTCGCCGAGGACGCTCGTGATAGCCATGACGCCGATAATGAGTTTCATGGTTTTTTTTTAATTGTTAACAAAAATTTAAAATTGTGACGGTTATTTTCTTGGTGGCAATTGCTATTTTTCTTATATACTTCATGATCACACTGCACACATATCACAATTACTTACTCTCTACACAACCAATTTCTAGAAATCATCAACCAAAATGAACTCATCTACATCGAATTCTTCCTATCAAAAATGACCGTCGAGGATATAGAAAACACCATCTTGCACGAAGTAAAAGAAACATAACACCAAAAGAAGCTAATTAGACGAGTATAAGATAAAGATCTCAAATATCGACGTCCGTATATGCACGGCTTTTCATGAACCACCAAACTCGACCATAAGACCATTAGCATCCAACCCAAGTTACCACATGCCACATCAGCATCCACATCATCTTCCACCTTCAACCCTATCAAACCCACAAATCCCCATATCTAACCCTCTTCGACCCACATCAAATATTAATAAAAAATATATATTAATTAAAGAAATAGAGAGAAGAAAGAAAAGAAAAGGAAAAAAAGAAACAGGTTTGGGAACCTGATTTGGAACCCAACCACCATCAACCCAATAAGGGGTGATGGTGTTTCCATCGGGTGGAACCCTAACCCAAATCGGGTATACATGCCGATGCGGGTGGTCTAACTTTAACGTGGAAATCTGATTTATGTATATAATAATTTATTTGTTTTTTTAAATTTAAATGTAAAGTTTGTTGGAATTTACTGGATGCTTCTCGATAGTTATTTTGCTAAATAATAGATGATAGATATTAGTTTGTTTTATTTAATACTTATCTTTTTGGATAAGTACTTATCAGCTTAATTCCTATCCTAGTTTTTCTCTATTTTCTGTTTGATTGTAAGGCTATATAAGCCCTCTTTTCGTTATTGACTAAAGCATCTGATTTCTCTTATGTTTTACTCTGACTCTTCATTTTTTAATAGAAAATATGACACATGAAGCAAAATACATATTATTCTATACGTGATAACAAAAAATCAAGTATGTTGAACTTAGAACGAAAATAAACATAAGAAGCAAAATACATTTATTGTTTATTGTTTATATATTGGACACCCCTTATAAATATTA
>JAUEJL010090134.1:0-14324 GCA_032274825.1 Drosophyllum lusitanicum
AACATGGATAAAGTTGTAGATAACTTCAGATATCGACGGGTGGTAAAATGTTCCATTGCGATTGACCATGAGGATGGTATCATAAGGAAATTTTTCCGGTAGTTATGTTGAAGATTACTCAGATACTCACGCCTATTACAGCCTTCTCATGGCTATGAAGGTATGGCAGATGAATGTAAATACCGTATTCCTTCATGGGAACTTTTGAGGAGTATTTTTAGCACTCTCCGAAGGTCTTATACATCAAAAGTGTCCTGTAAAGTCTACAAGCGTAAGGGGATAATTCATGGACTTAAATAAGCATCTCAAAGTTAGAATATTTGCTTTTATGATAAAATCACATATTTGAGTTTTCGAGAGGCAAAGATGAAACTTAAGTGAATGCGAGAGCTAGTGGGAGCATTTCTATTCCTTGTATTGTATGTATATGATATACGTCTTGTTGAAGACAATGTCGTAGCCTTGCATAGTTAAAGCAGAGTTCAGGAATTGTTGCTTCGTAAGAGAATTTAGGAGATACAAAACGTACCTTGTGGAGTTCAAGAAATATTGAAATATGTTATTTGTTTTAGTTGAATTTGATGTGTTTGTCTTGAGAACTTTAAGCAATATTGTGATTTTGGTTGTATCGATTATCAAATTGAGATTTAATAGTTCGTGTGTAGCGGATAATTTCAATACGCTTTATTGTGTTCTATCTTAGCATGTTTAACCGCTTCCTTGAATTACAAGTTTATTCTAAACTCTCCACAATCTGTTGTTCTTTGTTAGGAAATAAGAAGTGAATTAAGAGTGAGGTAAGTGGTTGGTAAAGTATTCATAATGGATTTAATACATCATTACACAACACTTAGTTTGTACTTGATAATGGATCAAGTGACTGGAGGACCCACACCTGAGTTTAGTTCATGGGCACGGTCACGAGTAAATCAGGATAATAATATCATTTGTCCTTACACCGGAGATACATGTGATCCTTTACTATTGGCTTGTTTTGCTTTGATCGCTTTCTAATGCAGTTCATAATTGGCTATTATAAAGGGATCTTTGAGGTAAGATTTTGCTACTATGATGGGACGATGTAGTCAAAGGAATTTGTTTCTCTGTTACAGAGATGTCCATGGCCCCTCGTTGACCGATTGCTAACACCAAAATGCATGGTCATGCCCAGGTTGAATTGATAATGGATCAACTGCAACTTGTTTTGTTGGTCACCATCAGTCTTGATCGAGAAACAGAATTGTTGATGATCTAGAGGTTGACTTTGTTCCTTGACTCACATTCACATTGGATATTGCGAACAAAAGGATGAATGATCACTTATTTATAGGACCATGCTTTACAGGTTGGTATTTGCCATGGACGACATACCCCATGCTTACTTGGGGGCATAGATACATTGCTAGAGGCCACTCTATATCGGTGTTACCTTTCATGGGTGTGTCATGTGCAAGTGGGAGTCTGTTGGATTATGCCCATTGACCCACACGAGTTGGTACCACTAACGATGAGACATAGGCCTATTGCGTCACACACCAAGTATTCATTCTCGCAACACCTTTGAACGAGAGTGAGAGAAACACCGAAAGATGGTTTTTGTGGGTCGGGCATGACCGTTCCTAATGGAGGTACGGGCGTGCCTATTGGCTAGGTACAGGCCCAAGTTAGGCATGACCTGGGCGTGCCATGTTAGGCCGGCACGGGCTTGCCTAGTGGAGGTACGACCATGCCTCGTGCCGTGGTACGGGCCCAAGTTGGGTATGCCTATTTGAGTCGGCACGGCCTTGTTGACGCTGTAACAACCTATTTAATTAGTCTTTTAAAGCTAGCTTAATAGGTGTTGATTGCTATTAACTCTAGATTGATCAATGTCTTGGATGTTTAGTTGGTAATGGTTAGCGATTTGGTCATTCTAAGCAACACATATCCCTCTTAAACACACTTGGAGGAGAATTGTACATTGGGCTTCAAGTTTATGTAAGTTCTTCGTCGTTGTTCTCCGTGTAGCAAAAGCAGGGTCTATAGTGTACTTGTGTATAGATAGGTAGGGAGTAGCTATCCAATTGGTACATGGGTTACCTAGCTTGTAAGTAGTGAACGTTGTTTCCTTTGTGGGTTTAGACTCGCCATTAGGAATACCTTATTCATACATGATTATGATTTGACTACGATTATGATTATACATTGATTATGATTATGATGTGATTATATGATATTCATGATTTGATAAGATAAACATTTGATCTGTTATGTGTATATGATGGCAGGAATTTGGGGTAATAATATATATATATCTACCAATATATATCTATATTGAAAAATGAAATATACATATTGACTTGGGGTAATAATCCAATATGAGTAGATAATTATAGTATGTGAATATTGATTAAGTTATTAGTATTAATAGACATAAAAACTAAAATTTGAATTTATTATGTTTTAGGTTTTTCGGTTAACCGTTCGTCTCTAAATTCATTAACCATAACCAAACTGAATAACCGAAATTTTTATAGGTTCGGTTAACCAAACCGAAAAAGATAAAATATTTGGTGTGGTTAACCTAGATTTTGGTACGGTTTGCTTGTTTTTAGGTTCGGTTTTTCGGTTTTGTATATTTTGAATACCTCTAGCTGAGATGGTGAAGGATGAAGAAATGATGTCAAGAACAAGTCGGTCCACTATTTTATGAGTCTCGGACAAAAACGTAAAAAAGCCCTTCAGTAAACTTTATTTTGAATGGCAAACACACACTCACCTAATCTAGTCCTAACCTCCTTAATAGAACTTGAAACCCCAACCTTTAAGAGGGAGAGACACCTTAGAAACACTTTGATACTGCTACTGATAGGTAAAATTTTTGAATACGTAAAACTCACATAAAAACTATATATCCCCTATATGAGAACAAACAAAACTACAATTTGTAATTGAGCATTTTAGTAGTATGCAAATAGCTGTTTTGAACTTTCATCTTTTGTTAGATATTAAAAATAGTGAAATAGATCAAAGTCTACCCCATTAGTATATAAGGGATATGACTCTTGTATTACACACGCTTTTGAAGAATAGAAAACTACTTTCATAAAAAGCTCCAAGGTATATGTGTATGTTTCTCTCTAATTATAAACACAAACAAGATTATTCTTACATCATTCACTTGATGTTGATTTATCAATTGGTATGAGAGCTTGCTAAAGTAGGCTCATGATTGATGCTGCTAAATCAAAAGTTTGTACAAAAATCGAAGAAGTTACTGTTCATACTGTTCAAATTCTAAAATGGCACATTGAAGTTACTATTTGCGACTACTGTTCATCAATTCACTGTTCAAAATTCGAAGAATCACTTTTCACAATTGTTGATTGAAGCTACTATTCATCAATCGAAGAAATTGTTTCATCTCCATTTTGTTTTTCGAAGAAAATGTTCATTATTAAAAGGTGATGTTTACTGTTTTCTGATCGAGATTACTTTTTGCTACTGTTACATCACTGTTCGAGGATATCAATCAAAGTTACTATTCAAAATTTGATTGATTCTTGTAAATTTTGAAAAACTCAATCAAGAACACTTGAAGATGATGAAGAACAGTTGAAATTAAGTAGTTTGATCAGAAATTTTGGCAAAAACCGAAGGAAAAGTTGTTTGTAAGACCACTTCGAGCTTGTCAGTTGGAAGACAAATCACTGCGAAAACGAAAACAGCCCATTTCTTTGGACTTCGAGCGTGTATTTGGGTCTTCGAAAACGCAATCAGATCACTTCGAAAACTGAGTTTGTTAATTCCATTGGACTTCGAGCGGATTACTTGAACGTCAAATTCGAAAAAGGAAGGCTTCGAGCTTATTTTGGTTACCAATCCTTCGATTTCATAGACTTCGAGCGGATTATTTTGGCTAAAATTTCAATTTAAGACTTCGATTTCATAGACTTCAAATTCAAAACTCTAGTTTGAAACTCAGATTACTTCGAAAACTTCTTCAAACCACTTCAAATTCGAAACGAAAGAGTTCAGTTTATTCAGATTTCAAGTTCGAAACTCAGTTTGAAACGAAGAGTTAAGTTGACTTCGAATTCGAAACAAAGAATTCAGTTGACTTCGAATTCGTAATCAGAATAAGTTACACTTCGAACGAAGTTACACAGAAACCACTTCGAACTAGTAACCACTTCGAACAGACCTCTTTGATCAAGACTAATTCGAACCAGTAACCACTTCGAACCCACTTCAAAGCAGCTGTTTTCAATCACTATCTAACTTTACAATAAAAAGATCCTTAAACAAATCAAGTGAGAAAGATGTCAACTTCCAATGAAATTCTTGCACTAGGAACTGATTCTAAACCACCCGTCCTATTCCGCATTGACCACGTCGTCTAGAAGGGTAGGTTTATGGATTTTCTGTAGCACAATGAAACTTATGGGGAATTGATGATTAACTGTATTTTAAATGGTGATAAAAAGTTCTTGAAAGTCATCAATGCTCAACCAGATAACAACCCCCCAATTCCTGATTTAACAAGAGAAAAAAATGTTAGACGAACTACTGCAACTGAGAAAGAACGCAAGAAAGCAGATAGACTGGCCAAATATTATCTCAAACAAGGTCTTTCTTCGGAAATGTACACGAAGGTTGACAGTTTGACCACTTCAAAAGAGATATGGGATGAGATAAAGAGACAACTTCAGGGTACTAAACAGGGTGCACATATTAAACGTACTCAGTTAGTTAACACCTTCCATGAGTTCACAGCTAAAGAAAACGAGCTACTGATTGACACTTACAGCTGTTACTGCAAACTGCAAAACGAGCTCAGAACAAACAAAGTTGAACGTACCGATCTGGATGTCAACTGTGTTTTCCTACGTGCTTTTGGACCAGAATGGAAGGATCATGTGAAGCTGTATAAACACATCAATCGCAATCTGACTATTGTGACATATCACAATATTTTTGAAGACTTACAGCCATATCAAGATGAAGTGTCTAAGTCTCTTCCTAAAACATATGCAGATCAACTTGCGCTTGTTGCTACAGAGCATGGTTCCAGGGAGCAGTCCAGAGCCTCAAAATACAAACAGATTGTTATCTCTGACTCAGATTCTGATGAGTCAGATGAATCGGAAATGGAACAAGTGATTAAAGCAATGTCTTTCATCACAAAGGCTTTCAAAAATAGGTATTCGAAGACAAATAATCGACAGTGTTTCACGTCTGGGTCTCGTAGACCAGATTCATTTAAGGTCTCGGATAAACCTAAATTTGCAAAGGAAGAGAAGAAGGATGAAAGAAAATGCTACAACTGTGGGGGTACTGGTCATTATATCAAAGATTGTACCAAGAGAAAGACAAAGGATGTTGAGTATTACAAACAAAAGTTTTGGTTATCCAAGAAGAAAAGTTCAGGAAAAGCTATGATGGTGGAGGAAGATCAATTTTTGTCTGATAGTGATGATAGTGACTTGGATGTGGATACTCAAGCTCAATTTTGTATGATGGCCAGGGTTGATGATGAAGATTCTTCATGTTAGAGGCAGAACCTAAGTTTGATAGTTCTAATAATGAGCTTGGCGAGTATGAAGAAGAACATGTACTATCTTACTCTGTTTCTGGTGTAGGTTTAAACATGGAGCATGTTCAAATAATCATTTCACGCATGAAAAAACTGGAACGTAAAGTTCAAAAGTTTAACACTAAGAAACAGATAATGAAAGAAATAATCAGAAAACAAGAAATAGAAACTTACCAACTCATCGAACAAACAAAACAATAATTATCTGACTTAAAAATTAAAATGTCTGAAAAGGAAAGTGAAATACTTGAATTAACTGCTAAAATGAGCAACACAATTCATGATTTAAAAGCAGAAAAAGTTAGTGGGTGCAGTTCTTAGTAACTATATATACTATGATGATTATGATAATAATAACGATTCAAATTCGAAATCATTCAAATCACAAAGGCTTCGAATTCGAAATATGAAATGTCATTGAGCGCCAAAACAGTCTTCAAAATCAAAACATGTTCTTTGATGAAGACTTCGAGCGCGTTAATGGTTTTTTAGTTCACTTTGATTTCAAATTCAATTCAGTTTGTTTTTAAGAGTTCACTCCGAATTCGAAAGCAAGTGATACAAGATCACTTCGCATTCGAAGACAGATCACTTCGAATTCGAAGACGAGTGATACACGTTCATTTCGAGCGCCCAACGTACACTGTGCTAGTTCACTTCGAGCGCGTGTAGGGACACATCTGTTAGATACTCACTTCGATCCATCCTTAGTTCTTACTGATTCAGAATTTTCGAATTCGAAAGAAAAAGCAAACTCTCTGGTTACTTATTTGCGAAAATTGGAACGAAGTGCTATCAAAATTTTCAATATAAGTGTTTAAAATCATTCTGAATCATAGGTATACTTGCCACGTGTTTGTGAATCATGAATACTCATGATTTGGATGTTTATTTGATATTTTTTTCACAATGATAACAACGTAAACTGTTAACAACTTCGAGAGAGTTATTCGACATTCAAATAATGTTGTTAATGAATTCCAGACTTACGATGGGTGTTGGGTCACTAGAAGACATAAATTAATAACGAAATTAAAAAAATTCACATTTGTGTTCTTAGTGTTCTTCGAGTGGTTGAATATGGGTGTTTGATTTCAAAAGGGTTCAAAATCTTGATGTTATGGACTTAATTGGAAAAATTTCAGTGTTACAAATGTGTTTAGATATTTGCAATCATTGTGCAACACGTGTCAAAACATATTTTTGATAACATTGAATGTCACTTTGTCTATGAAATTTCAGGTAACCAATTTTTTTGAAATTTTCAAAATTTTTCAAAAAGTCAAAATTAGTCAACTTATGATTAAAAGGCCGAGTTTAATCTAAGTTAGACTATGTGTGGTGTTGTCATATGTCTTGGATATTCCTTCATGTTTTAACTGTTTACAGTATCTAATCTATTTACTATTTCTATAGGAAAATGGCACAAATGGAAGATGACGCCGTATCATATCGTTCTTCTACGGCTAGCCTAACCCATAACCCAGATAACCAACTTATTTTACCTGAACAATTCCTTTCAGTGGTTACCCATGACAATAATCATTTCGTTAACTTTACCAATTTCAAGAACCCCAACTTTCCGATAATATCTGAAATACTCAAAGTTCACCCACTAAATCATGCCTTGACCTATGACCCTTCTACCTCTGGCACCCATGTTCCTGAACTATATGTACAACAATTCTGGAACACAGCTTACATTCATACCCATTCTCACACGGGTAAATTATCAGTTCGTGGGCATGTTGATCACTTCACAATAAATATAACTGTTCAAAGGGTTAGGGAGATTCTCAGACTCCCTACAGCAGATAGCCGGCCTCCTTTCACTGATTTTCAGGGGATTCCAGATGAAACAACCGCCTTGGAAGGGATTAGGGCCATGGGTTATAATGGTGAATTGCCGATGCGGTCACATTTCAAACGTATCAATCTACATCCGCTGTACTATTACTTCATAACCATTCTTCAGCGGTGCCTGACTCCTAAACATACCGGATATGAATACCCGAATTCAAATCAAATTAAACTACTCTATGCTGCAGCTAATCATTTACATATTGATTATGCTTGTTTGTTTTTGTACGATCTGGTTCAGTCCGTGGAAGGAAAAGTAACTGATGCTAAAAGAGTGAAAGACAAATTTTTACCGTATCAACGCTTCTTGCCGATGATCATTCAATATGTTATGGACAGCAACGAGGAGATTCCTAGGAGGGCAAGTCATAAGTCTATCAAGCCAAAACAGTTCATGTATGTTAAAGCTTTAACCGGTGAACATCCGGTAGAACCTCAATTGTTTCCTATTTCGTTACTGAATCTATGTGAGCAGAATGAGATTGTTATGAGATAATAGGCAGAGCGGAGGATATGCTCCTATGGTTATGCCAGAACCGGCACTACCTACCCCAGGAGCAGTAACACCTAGTGAGACAGTAGAGATTAGGCCTCAGACATCTACGGGAGATGCTGAGAGGGGTATGCTGAGAGAAAATGTTGAGAGGGGAGGAGAAGTTGGAGTCGGTGAAACACTTAGAGAGGGAGGAGATGAGTTTGATCCTGAGAATGATAACACATCTGATACTGAAACTCCGGTTGACAATATTGGAATTGGAACAAATGTGGAAATTACACCTGAATACATGAAATTGTCTACTTCACCACACCAAATAGATGTATCTGCAGCTCTAGCTCTTGACTTTGAAACTAAAACTTTAGCTATTGCTACAAACATTCTTGGAGGTGCTATGTTAGTAGTGGATACTTCAAAGAAACACTCTAATGAACCTGCTGAATCTAATAACGCAGAATTCCTTTATGGTTATCAAACAAGTTTTGAAAATGAACAAGATTCGGAAACTGAGGTGGATCCTAATATGTATGAAGGATACGCAGAGGAAGAGTATGAGAGTGAGAGTGAGGAAGAGAGAAAAGAAAATGAGAGGGCTGAGGGACCCCTAACCGTACAAAGCCGGGAAGCCACATACACTATCCGTTCTGACATTGTCAGTTCTAGTATTGAAACAGCCACTGTCATCCCAGCAGTGCACATTCAAACCCCACCCAGCCACTCAGGTTCTTCTCGACAAGATCCTGTTTCATTCCACGGAGATATAACACATAATCTACCGATTTCTCATTCGGAGACTGTTGGTATTGAAACAAGAGGAATGCCACTCCCAACCTCTGCAGATCTTTCTATGCACATCGATTTACCGCAGATTTCTGCATTTTTTTCAAAACACAAGAACACAATAGCACAATTATTGACGTTGTTGACTCAACAATTGTTCGGAACTTCTGTAGGTGGCACCCTACAAGGTGTCATTCGAGGATCGGAAGGAAATCTCACTGGAGTCAACATTGATCAAGCTTCGAGAGTGAGTAGTACTACCGGAGTCAACATTGATCCAGCTCCGAGAGTGAGTAGTACTGTCTTTGTGGCAGGTACTTCAACGGGCAATCTAAGTGATCCCAGATATGTTACCCAAGATCAATTACAAAATGCTTTAAATCCCATCCATGAAAAACTTGATGTCATTCAAAATACTCTCGATGCTTTAAAACCAAAAGTTGATGATGGCACTGGTTTGTCTGTTGATACACTGAAAAGTCTTCTTCTCAGCAAATTGTTAGAAAGAGCACCATACAGTGAACAAAATTTAGATCTGATCCAAACTTTACAGAAAGAACAAATTTACAAGGGTAGTTATCCGGATGAGTTGAAGGAACACATGCAATATTATATCGATGATTTGGGAAATGGATTCTACTCAAAAATGGATTCGGTGGAAAATCGTTTGAATGTTTTTGGAGGATACATGCAAGAATCAGGCTACTGAGTCAAAGAGAAAGAATGACGACAACGATCCCGATCATGATCGCCATGAGAGGGAGAAAAGAGCTCGAACTTTGACCTTTGCTCCACTGACACAAAGATTTTCTATAGCGCTAGGTCTTGGAGGAGATGTAGCTGAAAGTTCTCAAAGAAAAGAAATTGAAAAAGAAAAACAAAAGGTTACAAGTCAAGAAGGTGAAAGAGAGGAGTCAGACGAGTTACCGAAAGAAATAGATGAATTTTCGTTTACAAATTTGTTTGAAGAAAGAGGTGTGACATCCTCAAACGGGCCTAGTTAGGCGTGAAATAGGTACGCGAATTAAATTGAATAAATTAATAAAAATATATATATTAGTATTGATATAAACTATTAAATTAGATGTTAAATGAGGTTATAGAAAATAATAGTAAAAGTAGATAAAGTAATAAAATATCAAACGATTTCAAACGAGTATTCCGAAAATATCTCCGTTAGTTGAAACGGGTAGGCGGGTGTCGTGTTTGTAAGTTGAAAAGGGGAACAAGATACCCACTTGTGGATAATTAAATCCACAAGTCGGTTTAAACCCTTCTCAAACACAGTACACACACATACTCAAGTTTACATACACTGACACTTACCTCTTCCTTGTTCTTGAAAGATTGAAGAAGAAATCCAAGAGGAGATCATCAAGGCTGGAAATCCAACCTCAAATTCAAGTTCAAATTCAGTCCTTAGTGTTATTTTCATCATCTTCCTAATCTTTGTAAGTTCATATCCATCTTGTTCTTGATTTTAGAGGTTTAGGACAAAGACAGGTCAAAGATAAATTGACCAACAAAACTTGGATTTTAATGTTATAATTAGTTCCTACATCATCTATAAGTGATTTGGAACTGAAATTATGAATTATAAATGTTGATTTAGCTGAATTCATTGATAATGCTCAAATGGGTCATTGAAGGTGAATTGAGGTTTGATTCTTGTATTAGTTGTTAGAATAGATAATTTGGATGTTTATGGACTCCTACTACTGCCCCATATCATGTACAAATACTAGAAATAAGTAGCAGCAATTTGTGATTGAGTTTGAATGGAATTAATGTAGTGCAGAACACTGCTGGTCGTGACTGTGTCGAGGTCGCGGTGTGACCCTTAAAGGGTTCGTGGCGCGATCTGTTCTGCAGATTGCTGTTTGCTGTTTTTCTTAGTGTTTTGATGCATAGGATGGTGTTATAACATAGTAAACAGGTTAGGGACATTGTTAGAGGATTAATACTAGTAATCTTGTATAGTGCTTGATGTATTGTTATCTAAAATTAAATGAATGCATTATAGGTGGATCAAACGAACAAGGAGAGCCGGAATTGTATATTTGTTTGTTGTAACTTGACAGGTGAGTACCGGCTTTCATGAGTTCAATAAAGAGGGATTTAAATGCTAATTGCCTAATGTAACTGATTCAATGTCATTGCTAGCTATATGTTGTATACTTTAAATCCCAATAGAGATCAAGAAATGAATGTTGCCATCTTATTTGATATGTTATACATGTATTCATATACATGTGAACGAGGTATGATATATAATGCTTAATATGAGCTGGTTGTGAAATGCATGCATGCTATTGAACCCGAAATGGGTTATTGATGTGGTATGTGATTGTCCGGACATGTTGTTGGCTATGTACTTAAGGTCAGCCTATGGCTGGATCCTATAGGGCCATTGTGCTATAGTTCGGGATTAACGGTGACTCGAGGGTCCATTCCGGGTCGTAAGTTCTGCAGGACTACCGTTCCTTAACGGTTGGGGGTGTAACGTGCACGGTGGACCGCTATATGCTTACCCACCAGTGCAGTTGGTAGTGTCTGATCACCCGGTGAGGGTTGTTGAGCTGGACTGGCTATCCTGCAAGATATGACCCCTACTGATCACTAGCTATTTATAGCTAATATTGTTGTTGTTTCCCTTTTTCTAGGTAATGATTAGAAAAGCCTGGTGAGATGGGATTGCTTACAGTTGCTTGTGAATACCTTTTGGGAAGGAACATTGCTTGTTGGTATTTGTTCATAATGGTCGGTCGTGAATTGAGTAACACCAACAGTTTATGGATTTGGCAGATTTTGTTTTGTATATATATATTCACCAAATCAGTCTTTTGAAAATATGTAATAGTTTGTAGAGTTTGCTTTAATTTCCGCTGTTTGGTTGTAAATCTTTAATTAAATTAATAGGACAGGTAAACCTTCTAGTTACAAATGGATTCACGCAGTTTTAAAACTCGAATTTTTACTAAATTCACTAATTACAAAGGCGGTGTTACAAGAGGCTTTGTTGAAATTGTAGATAGATTTGAGGAGGATTTTCTTATAGAAAAGCAAAAGATGAAAGTTATCTCAAAGGTTGCAAAGCCTGCTAGAGAGTACGTCACGAAAACACAAATGCAGGAGGCAATTAGAAAGTTGGATTTGACAAAGGTATTACATGGTGTATCTGAAGAGGTTCACAAGCTGTTTCCCCAGAATCGAAAAAGTTTCAGAAATTTGCTGCTGATATACTAAAAAAGAATGAACAAAGAGAGGAAGCAGAAAGAGTAAGACTAACTTCCGTATGGCCTCTGCCTCGAAATCTCCAGCTTACTCCACTAGTGTACATTTCAACGAATCCTAGTTTATATCGACACAATATGTTTACAAGAGAAGCTATGAAAAATCCAATCTTGGAAAGATATGGAGTGAATGCAGCTTTCTTGGAAGACCGTATTTCTTCTATCTATACAAATCAACTAGAAGATCAAACACCCCCAGAGTTGAGAGACTTGGATGATAGACAAAACAGAAGATACGAGCACATTTTAAAAGAGTTCAAAACACCAAGAGAACAAATCATTTTTGAATATCCAATCAAAAGGTTGATAAGAGTTTTATCGCAAAAATCATTGAACTACAAGTTTGTTGTATATGAAGTTGAAAGAGGTAATGGACAAAGGATTAATCTAAATGAAGCAGACGTTAGACATGTCAAACCACATTAAATTGAATTCCTTTATGAAGAGTTATCTACAAGATTCAACAAGTCATATGAAGAACAGCAAGGAAGAACAACTCTAATGAAATATATGAGAAAGTTCATTCAATTCGTTCAAAAGCATGACATGCAGTTGGGAGCTGAGAGTAATCACTTCAAATTTAATCTTCTCAGATATGTGCAAAGCCATCCAAACTTACAAAATCTTGAGGAGTTAACAGTCGTTGATGAGGAGCATAAAGACTTTGCTGGTGATCGAGGTGTCATCTTCAGAAACCAACAACAGAAGAAAATCTTCATTAGATCAATTGATATGGTGGCATACTCAGATGGTACATTAAAAATCTTACAACATAAACTTCTTGAAAAGATGTGGAATGCACTTGAAATAATGAGTCAAACAGAACAAGATTGTATAAACCGGACAGTTGAGGTGATTAAGCGTACACTGGAGAGCAGAAAGATTATCAGGAGGTGGCATGTGGCATTTGGAATTAGAAACAAGTCAAAGATGTAAATATTTATCTTTTAATTTTTGTAATGATCTATTTTCACTATTAGGGGGGGAGATTATTAGATATTAAAAAATAGTGAAATAGATCAATGTCTATCCTATTAGTATATAAGGGATATGACTTTTGTATTCCTTACGTTTTGAAGAATAGAAAATTATATTCACGAAAAACTCCAAGGTGTTTGTGTGTGTTTTTCTCTAATTTTAAACACAAACAAGATTATTCTTACATCATTCACTTGATATTGATTTGTCAATTTTTTTCTTGAGAGTTAGAATCACAAATATTATATATATATATACACACACACACATAATCTAATCGTCAAGGGTTAAGCACCAATCGTGAGGTTTTTCGTGGGGACGAGATTTCCTTAGTTTATAGGGTGTTATGCTTAAAGGCTTATGATAGTTGTGACGGTTAATTATGAAACCCTATTTGTAGGTGATTGTTGATTGACGTGCAACCACATATATATACTGAACTGTTACTGCGTGACTGAACTCTATCATGTGAGTATTCTTACTTATATTCTAACTCAGCATCAACTATGATTGAAAGTATGAAAGTAAGTGTATGTTATCTGCTGGTATTATGTGACTATTTGATGAGATCGATGCTTGAGTGTCGGGTATGTATGACCGATTGTCACGGCAACGGGTATTATAAGACCGTTCGTGTAACACCCTGATTTTTCAGTCCAAAATTTAAACTTTTCGAAATCTCAATTTAAAGCATACTTTATACACAATTGCGGAAGCATTTTAATCTTTTGTAAATATTTCAACAAAATATAAAACCTTTCAACAGTAAACATTATCACTAATACAATCCCAAAACCTTTGGTGTTACCACAGTCAATCTCACGACCATAATCAAAGAGTAGGAAATCCAAGATTACCGGAAATGCAACCAATACAATACTATGCCCAAGGCATCTACCCGCCTCACCAAGGCCTCTAGACATCATGCGGATACAAAACATTTACACACAATGTTAGCTATAAACATAGCTAATGAGTACAACCAAAAATCATTTGTCTTTTCAAAACCAAGTCATCATCTTTTCTCTTTTGAAAACATGAGTTTGGCAATCAATATACTTTAGAATCATACACGTAAGCATATAAGGATGCGGGTCTGTCCATTGGGCCACAATGTATGTACGTGGTAGCTAGCCACGGTCAACACGTGCCCACATGGGGGATAACCACATCTCCCTGTCAAGGTGGGGGATGCACGAAGCAGTCCACCATACAACGGTTATCTGAAGTGCATGCCCTGTTCCCCAAATCCACTCGTGTTGCTTAGGTTCGGTGGCTCGTCAGCCCAGTGAACCCACACGGTCATGATGGCTACTGACATACCCCTCCACTCTCTGCACCG
>JAUEJL010090145.1:0-14322 GCA_032274825.1 Drosophyllum lusitanicum
GTGAGTAAACATCCACTCACCTTGAGTTCTCGAACTCCCACTCAGTGATCTTATATTACTGAGCCTTGTCTGTTCCTGAGAACACAACAAACCAAAATCAGTATCTGATTCATAAATATATATCAAACATATATTTATATCTCCATTCCAACCATACATAACAAGTTAGAAACACCCATCATGCAATCACATAAAGCATCACACTAATTAAAGCATCAAAAGCTTTAAAACATAAAATAGCCGGGGACGCGTCGCGTCCAACAGCCTGACGCGTCGCGTCGGGCCTTCGAACCAAGGCCACTTCGAGCAGCCCAAATTCGAAGAAGAAGACTTCGAACGGACCCTCCTTCGAACCAAGAAGACTTCGAGCGCCCCTCCTTCGAGCCAAGGAGGCTTCGAGCGCCCCATGCGAAGTAGTAGACTTCGAATTCGAAGTCAAAGGCTTCGAATTCTAAGCTCAGCCGAGAACGCGTCACATTCCTTCTATGGACGCGTCGCGTCGCGTCGTCTTCCATAATCCAACCTGCAACTTTTTCTTCTTCCAGCTCCATATAATATTCCAAATATTTATATAATACTGGAAATCACTTTCTAACACTTCTAAACACATATAAACATCATTTAGCATGTCTAGAAACATCAAGAACACATCAAAACCTTTTAAAACACCAAATCATGCAAAACCCATTTGTCAAGTTTACACATAAGCTTCAACAATGGTGATATCATGATACAAACATAAGCTTACCAACAAAACATATCAAATTGATCAGAATCATGCTAGAAACATAATCATACCTTTAGTTTGAATTAACAAACACCAAATCCTCACTTCCAAATTCCAAGTTTACTTGCTTCGTGGTTCTTTCTCTCAAAACACACACAGCACACTTTTTCTTTGAAACACAAATGACCAGATATCTTCATATCACAACACGTATACACTTAAATTGACAAATCCTAAGCAGGAGGTGTCTTTTCCTTCCTATCCATTCTTTCATGCATACACACATAACATACATCCATGCATACATACTACATATACATAATACATACTCAACTTTTATTCCACTTCCGGTAACAAGTATATATTTACATATATATATATTTTCTCAATAAATTAATTCAAATAATCCTTTTAATTTACTAATCAAAACTTAAATTAATCCAATTAACCACATAATTACTTTAACGCAAATAGGCATGCACCGCTAACCCGCTAATTAACTAGCCCGGGTTTGCGGGTGTTACATATTTGATTTTCCTTCTTCGATCGACAGCTGCTTCACATATGGTATTTCAATGGACAAAGAGTTTCACTTCATTCCACAATAGATTGTTGACTAAACTTTCTGTTCTAGTCGTGATTCACTGCATCTCAGAGTGAAATTATACACTTGACTTGTACATAATGTTGTTTTCTCGATTAGTCATGCTTAATTTTATACTTCGTTTGACCATGTCGAGTTTTTTTTTCAATTGTGGGTATATGGTTAAAAAAGGGATAAAGATTCAATGAGGTGCAGAGTTAACTAACGAGTAGTAAGGTCTATTTTAATATTAGTTGTCATTTGCTGTCAATAAGTGTCATCTAAATCTAGTTTTTCTCTTATCTTTATAAAGTCTATAAATATGGTTTACTACAAACAAAATGGCATTTAGTGACATACAAAAAGTGCCAAAAAAACAAAAAAGTGTTGCTAAAGACCCCCAAAGAATGCTACTAGAAGCGCTACCACCACAGCTTTTTAGTGACACTTTTTTTGTTTGCCACGGGAAATTTTTAGACTTTTAGTGACACTTTTAACCACAATAAACAAAAAGACATTAGTGGCACAAGTTTTATGACAATAAAAACTATTGCCATTTAAAAATCCATAAAGCTTTTAGGGTCACATAATTTTTGGCACAAAATCACATATTCAAATTATATGTCACTATGGACAATGTTTATCATATATACTATGAAATGAAAACAAAACTATAAGATGTAAAAATTAAAATAACATCACTTCAAATAAAAGATCAATCGAAATACAAAAAAAAAATCCAAATGTCTAATTAGTGTCAAATATGTTTCAATATCCAACATAACACACATGAAGTCATGAAGGTCTTGATCTTTATGTTAAGATGTTTGGATGTGATCTTGAATATGCTATTTAACTCAACTTACTTCTACTAGGAAGCGTTTGTTGTTAATTAGGGAACATATTCATGGATACTTATGAAGTCTGGAAATGAAACTTACCTTAAATACTAGAAATTCATGCATAATTGAATTGAGATCTTTGTAGATGTAAAGAAGATTTTTTATAGCACCGAGGAAAGAAACGTATTGTCTATTGAAATCAAAGTATATTGTCAGTATTACTCAAGTAGAGCAAGCGGAAAAGAGATATACATATGTGGGACAATTTTCTGTGTTTATTTCCTAAACTCAAATGTAAACTTGCAAGAAAACAAGGAGTACATAACTTATTTAAACTAAAATAAACTAACAAACACTCCTAAAAACAAGGAAAAAATACCACTCTCTTGCTGGAAATCATGAAGGGTGGCCAAAATAGCCGAGTGGAGGGTTGCATACATGGCCTTGGCCTTGGCATACATGTGCATTTTTTCTTGACTAGCCAACAACAACCCTCCTTGAATGTCCTCCGTTTTCTTGGTTCCTCTCACATGCCTTCAATCTACCAACAGCCTCGTCAAATAGCATTCGATTCTTAATCAAAACATTGCTCTATTGAAGCCACAATTTGGAGAAAGGACTTAGGCATCGAATCAAGTAACTTTTTCACCAAATCCACTTCTTCAAGCTTGTATCTAAGGCTCATTGCCTTTGAGGCTAAACCGGTCAATTTGGTCTCGAAATCATCAACCATTTCACCAACCTCCATGCATAAACCTTCTAGTTCCCTCTTTATGGTTTCAAGCCGAGCTGTTATCACTTAATCTACTCCCAAATACCATGTTTTTAGCTCATCCCACACTTGCTTTGGGTCTATGTAGCTCGCCATTTGTAGAACAATATCTTTGGGTACCATTTGAAACAAAAAAATAAGAGCTTGTTTTGACTTCCTTAGATCCGATTCTACACCTAATGCCCTTGGTTCGACCGTCTCCCACATGAATTCATCCCATGCACTTTGCCACACTCTATCTCTGCACACTCTCAATCCATGAATTCCACTTACCAAATGAATGGCTAAGATTGGTTCTCGCAATGCTTGTAATAATAATGGTTCTCAAATGAACCCTTTGTTATATTTATATTCACACTATAACTGTTTTAAAAGGCAATTGGGAAGTAGCATGACGTTGATAAATGCAAACATGCATGTTCATAATTAAATTCTGAATAAAAAACTATCTACTCTAGGAATGGCCGGGGTCTTTATATATTCGATGCTAGATCCGTTTTTTAATACAATCAAGTACACTAAACATGCCATGGAATGCAATAATTTCAAGTTAGGCATAGTAGTGCAATTGAAGTCAAGAAGGGCTAGATCTTTATGTTAAGATGTTTTGATGTGATCTAGAATTTGCTATTTAACGCAACGTACTTATACTACGAAGCGTTTGTTGTTAATTAGGGAACATATTCATGGATACTTATGAAGTATGGAAATGAAACTTACCTTAAATACTAGAAAATCATGCATAATTGAATTGAGATCTTTGTAAATGTAAAGAAGATTTGTTATAGCACCGAGGAAAGAGATGTATTGTCTATTGAAATCAAAGTGTAATATTAATATTACTCAAGTAGAGCGAGCGCAAAAGAGATATACATATGTGGGACAAATTTATGTGTTTATTTCTTAAACTCAAACTTAACATAAACTTGCAGAGTAAACACCAAAGAGTACATATCTTATTTAAAACTAGAATAAACTATACAAGGAAAAAAACCCACTATATGCAGAGTGGCCAATATAGCCGAGTGGAGGTGGCATACATGACATTGACTTAATCAACAAAATTTTTTGCCAAAAAGATAAGCTATTAAATAAAAACAATAAGGAGAAGTAATCGGTCACCATGCAACACGACTTCTTGACTGCCTTGTGACTCGTGAATGAAACCCGATTAACCCAACAATCACTCACTTAATCGGTTTCTTCATACCACTCATTCACAGCAATGTCGATTCCTCTTCGATAAAATTTGCATTATGTTTCTCCCACTTAGGACACTTATTGTTGTATTGACCAAATTCACCACACTTATAACATTTCACGTGGCTTTTACCCTAGAAACACACATTACCATCTCGACTCTTTCCGGACCCACGACCTCTTCCCTAGCCATGTCCAAAGTCATTTCGGTTTGAACTTCTAACATCACGTTTACACATATGCGTTTTTTCTTGACTACCCAACAACAACCCACCTTGAATGTCCTCCGTTTTCTTGGTTCCTTTTAAACGCTTCTCGCATGCCTTCAATCTACCAACAGCCTCATCAAATAGCATTCGATTCTAAATCGAAACATTGCTCTATTGAAGCCATAATTTGGAGAAAGGACATAGGCATCGAATCAAGTAACCTTTTCACCAAATCCACTTCTTCAAGTTCCTATCCAAGGCTCATTGCCTTTGAGGCTAAACTTGTCAGTTTGGTCTCGAAATCATCAACCATTTCACCCCTCCTTCATGTGTAAACCTTGTAGTTCCCTCTTTATGGTTTCAAGCTGAGTCATTATCCCCGGATCTACTCCCAAATAACGTGTTTTTAGCCCATACCACACTTGCTTTGGGTCGATGTAGCTCGCCATTTGCAAAACAATATCTTTGGGTACTGTATGAAACAAAAAAACAAGAGCTTGATTGACTTCCTTAGATCCGATTCTGCACCTAATGCCCATGGTTCGACCGTCTCCCACATGCCAGGAGCATTCATAATCGAGTTGACTTTGACTAACTACACTGGATTATTCGTTGGGGGTCAAAACCAGAACTTGATACGACATCGTACCTCCATGTTTAACCGGTACCATCACCATTCTATTCTACCTTTGACAACTTCAACCCTTTTTTGATCAGGCCTGTTCCACTGATCAAGAAAACAAGCTACAATCTTTACCGTTTTCTTGCTCCTCTGTCGGTTAGTCTCTTTTCGACACAAATAAGCTGGTTAAGAGTAGAAGTTGCTTTTGAAAGTCCAAAGTTTAGAAATAAGATGAGTAAATATGAAGATTCTTGTAAGAACAATGTATGAACACAATATGAATAATGAAGATGAACACTTTGCTTGAGAGAATACACAGATGTGTAATTGTTTCTATTAATCTGAATGTGCAAAGGTTGCCTTGATCTCTAGGGTTACAAGGCTTATATACTACAAGACACATGAGTCTATAAGGCTTGGGCTTGTAGTATAGTGGACTAGTCTAATACATAGAAGTGGGTCAAGCCCTTACAAGTAATTATAACTAGTCTAACAAAATCATTAATTACAACATTTATCAAGATAGATACACAAGGCGTACAAACATAATTAAGACTAACAACTTTTGAGCTCTGATACCACATGTAAAAATCAGAATGTAGTATCGGTATTACTCAAGTAGAACAAGCGTGAAAGAGATATACAAATGTGGGGCACGTTTTTGTGTTTATTTCTCAAACTCAAACGTAAACTTGCAAAGAAAACAATGAAGAGTACGTAAGTAACTTATTTAAGCTAAAATAAGTTTTTGAGAGGAGGTGGGCTGCTAAGTAGATGTGTGTTTTGCTAAGTTTTTTAGAGGAAGGGGGCTGCTAAGTAGAGGGGTGTTTTGCTAAGCTTTAAAAATATGGGAAAAACTAAAGGATACTAAGTTCAAAAGAAATCTACTCAAACTCAAATTTTACAGTTAACATAAATGCTTCAACAGAGAAAACACAACAATAGCAACAAGGGTTTTCGAGTTTCATCCAAACAAAACAAAATTTTTGTTAAAGATTTTTATTCGAGTTTCACCCAAACAAAACAAAATTTTCATTCCGCACGTGACCAATCTAAGTGTAATTCTTTGTTTTCTTACATTCCTTAACAAAATTTTTATTAGAACTTTATTCAATACATATCATGTACGTTACTGGGAAACTTATCTTCAATGCAAATTTTTGTCATTTATAGGGAATTTAAAAAAGAGCTATTGCCTATAAATAATGACAAATGAAACTGAATAGGAGTTTGATACGTGCCCACATTCTCAATTTCTCAAATGGAAGTACAAGAAGCTATGCATGTGGTACAACATTTCAATATTGCATGCAAATTGGAGTATTTGGTTTACTTGGTCCAATGTTTTCTTGGTATATTAGTTCTATGTTGTTTAGCAAAGAAGTGGGCAACATGTGCCACATTAGAAGTTGTTTTCATTTGCATTAAATTAGGAGTAGTGGAGTAGTGCATTAATAGTTAATCCTTATTTAAGCATCGTAAGTTTCATTTTAAATGAAAAAAAGAAGAAAATTAGTTTATAAATTCTTGTTATATTTCTTGTATCTTGGGAGATTAGCCATCTCGAATTGGCCTTCATCTTGGGAGATTGACCATCTCGAATCGGTCTCTATCAATTGGTGCTTTCATTCCCGAACTTGCCATGCCTCCTTGCCGTCGTTATCCACCGGGCCTTGAAGAGTCCTTTGCTATCATAGCGGAAAAATTGGCTCAACTCGTCGCCGTAATTGATGCCAACAACACTCATATAGAAGCCATCATCACCAAATACGACCCCAAGACTCCGATCACAAACACAACTCTACCTCCAACACCACCACCAACCATCGTTGTTGCCATCCCCAAACTCTACCCCAAGACTCCGATCATAACCCCACCTCTTCCTCCGCCACCAACAACCACCAACTCGGTGACCAAGTTCCTCACCAGCTAACAACTTTCCAAGTTTTACCACCTAACTCCATCGCCGCCACCACGACAAACCCACAACATTCCCGCTCTACACCACAAACCTCCAAAAACACTTATGGTGTTATCGTTATTAGGCCTCGAAAAGTTCCAACCAAAACCCTCTCCCAAACCACCGGACTGGAACTCCGACCTTGAGGACAAGGTCGTTTTTGAGGGGCAGAGTATTGATACGTGCCCACATTCTCAATTTCTCAAATGGAAGTACAAGAAACTATGCATGTGGTACAAAACTTCAATATTGTATGCAAAGTGGAGTATTTGGTTTACTTGGTCCAATGTTTACTTGGTATATTAGTCCTATGTTGTTTAGCAAAGAAGTGGGCAACGTGTGCCACATTAGAAGTTGTTTTCATTTGCATTAAATTAGGAGTAGTGAAGTAGTGCATTAATAGTTAATCCTTATTTAAGCATCGTAGGTTTCATTTTAATTGAAGGAAGAAGAAAATTAGTTTTTAAAGTCTTGTTACCTTTCTTGTATTCTTGGGAGATTAGCTATCTCAAATTGGCCTTCATCTTGGGAGATTGACCATCTCGAATCGGTCTTTATCAAAATGTTTGTGCTTAATTAAAACTCACTGCAAAAATGGTGGTTACTACGTTTGACTAGTCAAAAAACTTTTTATACTCTAGAAATTGTTTACGTGAAAGATATGATCTAGTATGAAAAATATTAAAATCTGCGTATATAAATTATAATGTTGCTGGAATACGATCACCGAAAATGTATTAAATATTTTTGTCAAAAACAGGTGACCGGAACGTACGGTTATTTTTCTAATAAAAAAAACAGGTACCATATTTTAACTACACTTTATTAGACTTTCCGTTACACCTAACCCGCCCATTCCCTCCCAAATCAGGTCCATCAGCTGCTGATCGGGTTCCATCAGGAACACCCAAATGGACCAAATAAACAACCAAAAGAAAACTAGATAAGATAGAAAGCACTACAAGAAAAAACAGTTTTGGAAGTTGGTACTTTCTACGAGGACATATGTACTTGCTAAAACCCCGAAAAACGACAAAAGGTAACACTCTTTTGACACTGCAGACCTCGAAATGTGAGAAAGAGTTTCCGCAACTACATAGTCATCACTAAAAGTAGAAATTAATTTTTTTCCCACGAAAGCCGTTTTTTTTTCACCGGGCTTTGTTGACGACGTCTATCCTTGCGAAAGGTCTTTTCAATTTAATTTTTAAAATCGAAAGGCGAAGCATGATGTCATCGTTTTATACTCTTCGGCAACGACTTTGAAGGGTTTTAGCGAGGACAAAGTCTTTCCAGAAAGTGGCGGATATGTTTTTAATCTATCAACCCCCTTTTTTTCACTTCATTTTCACCCCTATTTCACCCACCTTCAAGGTCGGTTACAAATCCTTATTTCGAGTTTTTACCAACATTGTAAAGGAAATTGCGATGATAAAAGCTTGAGGTATCATCATCTTCCATTGCTTGCTCAAACCTCCATTTTTTCTTGCCAACTCTTAAAATTCAGTAAATAACGCATAAAGGTTAGTGTATTGCATTATATTAGTGTTTGTTAGATGATATATCCTTAAGCCCATCATTTTTCTTGTTAGAATCAAGTGTTTTCGATTTTTCGGGAAGTCTCCGGTGAATCAAAAAAAAGTTATAAGGTTTGGATTTTCTCACATTTTGCTAACATAAGAGCTTAAAAGAATTATGAATAAGATATTGGTTATATTTTTAGACTTCCGGCGAGATTCCGGTGATCTTCCGGTGAGTCTCCGGGGTAGTGGATAAACTCAGCTCCTATCTCTTCATGCCTAAGAGTAATGGCTGGTTTAAAAATAAGGTAAACTCAATGTATATATTACCCATATTACAATTACAATAATGAATATTACTAAACTTTGTCTAGTTTTGTCTTTATAGATGTGTCGTCTACGAGTAGATGACTCCTCCCACTGCAATTTTGAATTCTTTTAAAAACGGTTTTTGCTACGACTTCCATCATCGCTGAAGGGTAGCAAAGTTTCAGTGACGAAAGTGTCCTCGCTGAAAAGTATTGCATACCGGCTTTCCACGACGACATGTCTCGCCAAAACTCTTTACAACGGGTCTTTTTCTTGTAGTGAAGATTACCTTAGGAAATTAGAAAACATTGAAGTAAATGACTTGATCTTGAATCCTTCTTTTGACACAAACTCTCTCCTCACCATTTTGGTGTGTTTAGGTAGGAAAAGTGAAAACCCTGTATCAAACAACACCAAAAGCCGGAATCTCAGGTCCTTTATATAGTTGGAAAGAAACAAGAGTGGGTATACAAAATTTAAATTCAAATCTGACTTATCTAGAAAGACACGGACGTGTTACCTACTAAGACGCTCGTGTTCACTCAAGTTGAACCGGCCCCGTCTCCATATATAAGAGACGGCCCAAGCCTAATAGCTAGACACGGCCCGTTTTCCATGTGATAAAACCCACGTCCATCAATGGTTTGGTCTTTTTTCCTTTTTTTCTATGAATGGACATCAAATATTCTTGTCGTGTAACTAGAAGGACCTTGCATCATCTACCGTGTTAGTTGTTCATATGGAACTGGGCATTACCTAACGAACTCCTACTTGCACATGAAATAGTATAACCTTAGTAACACTAACAATGAGTGGTACCTAGCAGTACATCATTCCCCCTAAGTTGGCATAGGGTATCTATTCCGACTATAACTTGAAAACAAATCATGTGAGCCGGTCCTAAGAAAATAATCATATATGTCCCTTAATATTGTTACCACCTATCCTTTTGAACACAAGACATCAAATAAGGCATCTTCTCATCGGTCAAATTGTGTTTCTGGATTGAGATTCATGGTAACCAACTAAAACAAACTACGCTCGAATCTAGTCTGAGTGCGGCCATGCATTTAGTGTTAGCATGGAATCATCAAGGGGCCAATGATATCACTTTTGTCTCACAACAAGAGGTTAACAAATTCCTTTGACTACACATCACTTATTTATTTCATCTTATCACACTCGATATTCACTATAAAGCCTCCATTTACAGATAACGTTTGAGAGATATTTAAGTTTGATAAATCATAGTAAGACACATCTATCTCTGGTCTAAGGATAGTTGATTTTAGTTACTTGGAATTTCTATTGGCCTAATCCATAAAGAAATTCCAAGTGAAGTTACCTGCAATACTTAAGTGACTTTGGTTGCAATCTAACCAACCCTATCACTACAATCCTTATTCACTTCTTCCCTCCAAACAAAGAATGATTGCTTGTGGATAATTTAGATTTCTATTACTCATAAAAGTGTTTTAAACATGCTAAAAAATTCTTGATATATTGAAAATGCAATATAAATTCAAAATACGGTTTTTTATCATTGCAATAAAGGCGTCAATAAGAAAAAATGAAATAATATCATAAAGTAATAAAACTTATTACATCAAACCACAAGTATGTCTAGTCTAAGACCTACAGACCTAGTGTGAGTGTCATGTTTGGTCTATGTCAGTGGCATAGTGAATGGGTCTGCTAAATTTGATCTGTATGAACTCTACTAATGATCAATTTACCACTCGTGACAACATCTTGGATGTAGTGATATCTTCTTAGTATATGTATTGTACGTTTGTGTGACGAAGGCTTTTTCACAAGAGTGAGAGCCCCTTCCTTGTGACAAATGTTCTCTATAGGTGATTCGATGCTTGGGAAAACACCAAGATCAATCAATTTCTACTATATACTCATCTTCCATTGTAGAGTCAACTACGGTCTCTTGCTTGAAACTTTTACACCGTTCCTTCATTCGGCAGGAACAAAAACCTGAATTTGAACCGGAGTCATCCCAATCTGTTTGAAAGCAGCGTGTGTGTATCCAACCACACGAAGCTCCTTTTCACCTCCGAAACCAAGAACTAATGTTTAGTCCTTCTACGGTACCTAAGAATGTTTTTCACTGTGATCTAATGAGGTTTGTCAGGATTAGACTAATATCTACTCGTCATGCTCAAAGCACACAATACATTAGGTCTTGTACATAGAATGAGATACATAATCGATCCCACTACCGAAGCATACGGGACAAAATTCATTTATTCCAGTTCTTAATTAGAACTAGGAAACCAAGCCCTACTCAACGTCAAGCCACGTTCCATTGGGATGAATCCCTTCTTAGATTCTTCCATCCTGAATCTTTTTAAGACCATCTTCTTCTAGACTCTAGAATGAGTACAAGCCAATTACTAGACCTATGTATTCGGGAGGATGAATGTGAAGGTATTTGTTTGGATTTTCAAGACGAAGCGAAAGCATGACATAATACAAAAATTCAAAGCTAACCAAACAAATACTTCCCATTGACCAACATCTAAACATGAAGTTGCAACTAAAACGAAATAAACAAGATAGAAGGAAACGTTATACCACAACACAAGACCACAAAAGCTTTCCTCCTTGTCAAGGTGTAAGAATTCAAGCAAGAATTCCTCTAGTGTTGTCCACCCCAATTGAGGCTTTTGACTCATCTCTAGCTCTCCCTTTCTCCATCTTCTCGATGGTTCCAGCCTCAATTGAGGCTTTTGACCCTCAAATGGGTCAAATAACACTTACACACACAATTACACCTTAGGTCCTCCCATTTATCAAGTGTTTGCACTTTCACCCCTTAAAGCTTCATCCAATTCACACATAAAACCCTTAACTCATAACATTTACATCACTAAATAATAGAAGCTTTAATCACTTGTACCTTGTGCTTTACTAGTTATACTTCATAACCAAATGTTATTAAATATCTATAATCACTCTTGTTAATGATAAATTTTCCAAATTATCTATAATTTCTTTTATCAACATATAAAACACATTATTAAGCAATATTGATGGTGTTCTAAAATTTGGAATATTACATTTCTCTCGGTACGAGGCCCCTTGCTTCGCGGCGTGAGATGCCCTGAAACCTCCAAAAATATTATTTTGACCCCCTTTGACCTTGTAATTCATTAGGGATTGATTCTTATGATTATAAAAGATTAAAATGGAGTCTTTTAAGACCCGAAAGAGTGTCTAAGCTTAGAATTGAGCCTATACTCTTAGAAGTCTTCTTTTCGGTTTATTCAAGTTGACCTTATGTTTTATGATTATAGGACTATTGATCAAACGATATAGCATTGGTTTCGATAGGAAGTGACCCTCATCACTTCTTCAGGTGGGTACACTCTGCGGATACTAGATTTCGTAAATAAAATAAGTCATCATGATTGTGTTTATATATGTGTTTGGCAATTTGATTTATGAAATCTATTGATAAAACGATGCGGAACTTGTGAATTATTATATGATGTACATTTTAATATAAATCAAAGTGAGGCCAATACTCCACTTAGGAGAAGCCTATGTTCTTGACATATTGGAACTTGATAATTCTTGTGATATGACACTCCATGAAGGAGTAATCTGTGATCTTGTATTAACTCATGTGATCTTGAGTTGATAAAATGTGTTTACTCATGTTGTGTGATATGAGCATTAAGATGCCAAATATGGATATTGTTTATCGAGTTTCTGAGCTTAAGAGCTATGGGTTATGTGACACCTATTTGCTTATGGTTGAGCTTAAATACTTGAGTTATTTGTCCTTAATGGCATGTGATATATGTGACGCTTGTGGTATGAGTTTTGGTCCGGACTCGTGATTGAGATTAAGTGTTTTGCACCATGTTAGTTCATCACCATTGGGTGACGTGTATTGGTTCATATGGCTTCGGCAATTAGGAACCTAGATACACAGGTTGTGGTGGAATTGGTGCAAAGAGTGGAGGGGATGATAATACCCATTATGACCGTGTGGTTTAAGAGGCTGACGAGCGAACCGAACCAGTGTATACACAAGTGGACTTGGGGAACAGGTCATTTACTCCTGAGAACCATTGTATGGTGGAATCTTCATGCTCCCCCACCTTGACGAGGAGATGTGGTTATTCCCCATGTAGGCACGTGTTGACCGTGGCTAGCTACCACGTGGAGATACTGTGGCTCAATGGACAGACCCACATTCTTATGTGCTTTTTTGTGTATTTTATTATGATACATTAAATTGCCAAACTTGTGTTTTCAAAAGATGATGACTGGGTTTTTATATAAATGTTTTGGTGGTACTCACTAGCTATAATTCTTATAGCTAACAAGTGTAAGAATGTTTTTGTATCCGCAGGTAGACTAGTAGTCTTGTGAGGTGGGTAATTGCTATGGGCTTGACTTTGACTTGGATTTTTGGTATATGGTAATTTTTGGATTTCCTATTTATTTGATTAATGGTTGTGATATTGACTCATGTAATACCAAAAGCTTTGGATATAATGATAATGTTTTATAAGTTCTTGTTTGAATGTTATACTCAAATTTGCTAAGCTATTCAAGAGAAGTTTGATTTACTACAAGATTTTAAACCTTCAGCTTTAGTTAAAAGATTTTGTACAAACTATGATTTTAAAATGAGTTTTGAAAAGTTTAAATTTGTACTAAAATTCAGGGTGTTACAAGTTGGTATCAGAGCCTTGGTTTGAGTGAATCAGGCACTCGAGTTAGTGTTTGGTCTCTGATATTGTCGTATTTTAACATATAATATATATCTATTTCACGACAATATATATGCTTTTCGAGTCAAATTATAGTCTATATTGTGTTCATATGCTAACTTAATCAAAGTTTGACCATTTCAGGTTGAAAATGCTTGAATATGAAATAAAAATGCAAAAGTCGTTGAATTAAACACAAGACAAAATATGTGGGCAATTGAGACTTTGAACTGGGCCAAAAAGTTTATTCATATTTGGAGTGCAAAAAGTTTACATCTCTCCTTAAATCACAGATAAATATAAGAGTTTAGTTCACCAAAATGTATCCAAGTTGTCATGTTTTGTTATTGTTTGTATTGGACTTAAAAAATTTCTATTGTGTGTATCGAACTTTTAATTTGTCGCTATTGTGCGTATTAAACTTTCTATTATATGTACTAAACTTGTAACTTTTTTACATTTTTATGTAACCAAAATACATACGATTGCAACAAATTAAAAGTTTGATACACACAATAGAAGCTTTTAAAGTTCGATACACACAATAGCAAAAACTTGACAACGTAAATACATTTTAGTAAACTAAATCCTAAATATAATTAATTCAAATCTAAACTTATATCTAAACTTAATAATCTTAATATACATATATATCTAAATTTATCTAAACTAATTCAAATAATTCTAAAAATATAATGGTAACATCATTAGTCTATTCTTTTAATATATACAGACTAAATGCCCGTGTGATACACAGGTTGTTTTAAACGATAATAAATATTAAATATTAATAAAAACGTATTAAATAATAATAAAACGCGAATTAAATGAGAATTTAA
>JAUEJL010090156.1:0-14321 GCA_032274825.1 Drosophyllum lusitanicum
TAGTATATATAGAGCTGGAAATCTGGCGTCGCGTCGCGACCTAAGACGCGTCGCGTCGCGACCAACAAAGTCAACAGTTCTGCCACACGCAACCGCCTGACACACGGAAACCTCACCATAACTCGTCGCGTCGCGACGAGCTACGCGTCGCGCCGCGATCTCGAATTTCCCAGAATTTTCTATTATTATTTTTTTTTCTTTTAAATAATAATACCCCATTATTATTAGTTAGTTGAACTTTGAAATTTATATCCATTTCACGATAATAATATTTATTACAAAAGTCGGGTCGTTACAGAAACCACCCTAAGTGTGTTCAGCCGTAGGTGTTAAAGAGAGGGAGAGAGAAAAGCTTTTTTCTTTTAATAATCCTTATTAACCCTTCACCTTTATTAAATTGAATAACCTATATTTAAATACTAATTAGACAACCATCTAACTAAGGATATATATATATATATATATCAGCTAAATACATATAGAGTGGTTCATATGAAAACGACCTTATTTGCGAAAAATGCGATAAGCGTTACTATCATACCATTGATCAATGGTGAGGATTGGTTGTGATACTTTTGTAAGTAAATAGAAAATCAAGAAAATTAATTAAATAAACAAAGGGGTATATATGATATTTAAAATAACAATTACCAATTAATTAGGAGTAATATCTCTCTCTTCCCTCCTATTAAATGTTGGCAGATCATTGTCCCAAGTCCTAACCAAATTCACTCATGTCACTCCTTCTCCCTAAAAATAATAAACCCTAGAAAGCCATCCGCCCACCACCACCATTCCCCTCCCCCTCCCCGTGTAACCTCTATCAATCGCCGCCGAAGAAATCCATACTGCCACCGCCGTCAGCCCCCTACAACCTCCATCAATCACGGACTAAGAACCCTGTATGGCCACCACCGCCGTCAGTCCATGTAACATCCTTTAATCGCCACCCTTCTTAAATCCCACCCTCCTCTTCTATCTCTACTGTTTCAGCATCCGATCCACCCCATCGATGTCAATGGCGACTGAATAACCGCCGACCACCGCTTTTTCTTTCCTTTCAATGACCAGACAATCGAAGTGGTGGTAGGAACAGCGACTAAAGCCTTGACGGTCCAAGATGGTGGTAGGAAACAGTGACTAAAGCTCCGGCGACATAACCACCGACCACCGCTATCTCTTTCCTTATTGTCCGCTGTTCTGTATTTCTTTCTTCCTATCATTTGTTCCCCGCCCACCATTCATCACCGAAGAACAACACCACCGTCGACTATAGCTCCACCGTCACTGCCGAAACCCATCCGTGAAGAACAACACAACCATTCACCGCTGCCACCGAAATCCATCCGTGAAGAACAACACAACCAAAGCCGCCTCCGAAACCCATCTATCGGTGAACTCAAAGCCGCCACCGCCACCGCCGAGGCGACCTCCATTCACCGTGAAAGAAGAAAATATTGAACAAACTTGTGTTGGTATTTATTTTGTTTAATTTTTTTAAATTTATGTTTTTTCTTTTCTATTCTGTTTTACAAAATTTTTTATTTATTCGAATTCCGATTATTTTTTTATTATTTTTGTTTCAGGTTGTTGTTCATCAATGATATTATTCTATTTTACCGATGATAAGTTTTGTTTATTAATGAATAGAGCTTTTGTATATTGTTGGGGAGATAATCACTTCACTTCAATAATCAAACCTGACTATTGAAACATATATGATTTGATGATAACCAAACCATGTATTCAGTATGATGTACATTGTTTTCAAACATGTGTTGTTTGAATCACACTTGAAGAAATCTCTAAATATGAAGTGTAAGCTGAGGATCAGCTAAGAACTAAGTATCAGCCAAATGACATCAACTAGGACAACTACTCAACAAGGTTAATCCTGCTCAAGAAGGTTAATGTTGCTTTACAAGATTAATACTGCTTTTCAGAGCTAGTACTGCTTTCCAAAGTTAGTACTGCCTTTCTAGGTTAATACTGCTTTCTAGAGTTAACACTGCTTCCCCAAGTTAGTACTGCCTTTCAAAGTTAAAACTGCTTTCCAAAGTTAGTACTGTCTTCCAAAGTTAGTACTGCTTTTCAAAGTTACTACTGTCTTCTAGAGTTAGTACTGCCTACCAAAGTTAATGCTGCTAAGATCATCAGCCGAGCACTTACAAGCATCAGCTAAGGAATAACAGTTGATCAGCTAAGGCCTTCTTACATCAGTTAAGTAAACCTTCCAACACTAGTCTTTGTTTTTTTTAATAAGCTTATCACCCTCAATGAGCAGCTGAGCATTCTTGATCAACTGATCATCTAGATTGATTAGTTTACACCTTTTACAAGTTTAACAGTTATCGATCATTCCTCAACTGAGTCCTTTCATTTGATCAGCTGATCATCTTTCCTTAGGCTGAGTAAACCTACCGTTACAGTTTAGTACATTTTGTAAGCTGAATTGCGAAATATGTTATATCAACTCACTATATACTTTGTATTAATTTATTCTTAAGTTAAAGGCAGAACATGTGTTGTTGTTGTATGCCTTTAGATCTTTCTTTGTAAAAGTTTAAAGCACCTTTTGGATCTAGTACGAGACAAAAGGGATCGATCTTATCCTTTGAAAAAGGAGAAAGATACTTCAAAAGAAAAAGATTTCGAACATTTGTTCAACAACTAAGTATGGATGACAACTCTATACTTGGTAAAGTCAAATCAGAAGAGTGTTTGGCTGTTAATAAAAGCGTAATCATAGAAAGAGAAGTTTAAACTTCCAAGGCAAAAAGCATATGATATAATATTATTATAATGTGAGTGGGGTGCACCTTTTCTGAAAAGTATATTTACTTTACTCATTAAAGTAAGTTTACTTTTCACCTACTAACTTTACAATTATAATATTATTTTCTTGAGCTCTTTTGTTTCCTTTGTCTTAACCAACCGGATGACAAAGCCTCTATATATACCATGCATGTTGGACATGCAATAATATACACTACACAACAATCTCATAATTTGAGATCTTCAAAAGATTCAACAAGCAAGTTCAAGCTTTTTAGCAACAACAAGTTTTTAGAGTTAGCATAGTGTATAGAAACAAACTCGTTCATATGTTGAACTTTCTTTGTTGTTTTAGAAATAGCTTGTCTATGTGTTAAACAAATTGTTGTCACCTTTTATTGTACTTAGAATTTCCGCTTCAAGTACATGTAATTCTTGATTCATTATCAATAAGAATTATATAAAAGTATAATGGGATGTCTTTAATTTTAAAAAGTTAGAGTTTGTATTCAACCTCCCCTTCTACAAACATTTGTTGTTGCGTACTGAATCTGGGACTAACATATATGTATTTAGGTTGTTTAGATATTTGTTCAATATTGGTGATGAGTTTGTTTATTAATGAACATACCTTTGTATGTGTATTTACATTATTTAGATAATTGTTCATTGTTAAGCTCTTTGTTTATTTTTAGGTTGTTCGTTATGGAACAAAAGTATAAATTAATTACTTTCGTTCATGGTTGAACACAAATATTAGTTCTTATTTTTATTAATAAAAGATAAAAAAAACTATCAAAATGTTATTATTCATTAAAACAGTCGAATATATAAATAAATTTATGTAAAAAAATAATGAACTTGGAAAATAATAAAATCAAAAAATAAACAAAATCTAGTAAAAAAATTAATTAGAGAGAGGAGATAGAAAATAATTTTGTTTACTAATATACCCTTTTGAATTAAATTAAAATATTAATTATGATTAATGTGAACAACACGATCAAAAATCAATCGATTACTAAAATTGTTTATCGCACTTTTCGCAAATTAAACGTTTTTCGTATGAACCCTCCCCACACAAACACACACATACACACGTATGTATATATATATATATATCGGCTAAATATATATATATATATATATATATATATATATGTATTTTCGGCCCACCGAATAATAATAATTAATCCGAAAAACTTAAATGGTTTAAATTAAAACATTTAATCTGTTTTCCGAGTACTTTAATTAATTATGTATATATATTATTTATTAAGTAATTAATATATACCCATTATAAATCTTCCCACCGAGTGTGGTTGTTATTACTACTCGATTGATAGGCACTCGCCGTTGCAACCCTCGAGTGTCTTATAACATTAAACTTGATATCACTAGTTTGTTTACTATGCACATTAATCTAACAAAACATGACTTGGTAACTCCCATTCAAATTAGCCATTTTATATAATGACGCAGTTTAGGAAATTTGTTGTATTATTTAATGCAAAATAAACATGCGCAAAATAAAAAATTTGATAAAATTCGTCGTATTTTCGCGCACTTTGACTTTTCTCATAATCCAAAACAATCATCAAAAGTGAGTACTACCCCCAACTTGAAGTACTATATTCAAAAGGAGAAATAAAAAAAAAATCTAACCGAATGCGGTGTATATAAGGTCGTTTTGAGGCCGAGAGATGTTGGTGAAAGGATAGATATTTTCAAGAGAACCCTCATGAACCTATTTTGTCCGAGTCTTAGTCTTCATATCTAGTAAGTGAAGGTTCAGCCCCCAGCTTTCTTCTCTCTAGAAAAACTTTCTGCTACTGGATCGTATATATAAAGAAGGAAAAAAATATGCTTTTTATGGTCATTTACAGAGAAGGTAAATGTATATCAGTGAAAAAAGAGAAGTCATGCTTTTAATTAAATAAACTAGCTAGGCTATATATAGCCATACATAGACTAAAATAAAGGAGGACTACCTAACTACTTCCTCCCACGTTGACTTTCTCCACAAAACCAAGTCAACTCACTTGACTATCTATCTTTATTTAATTTCAAATAGCAAATTAAATACTACTTAAATAAAACTAATAATAAAACAAAAATGTCAAGATTAAAACCCAACATTCACCCCCTTAATCTTGACTTCTTATTCCATTTCTTCATCAAAGTAAAGCAGGTTCTTCGTCTTGGGTTACGTTTAGCTCATTGTCTTTGTCCTTGTCCTTCCATTTTGTGCATTCATAGCTAAAGTGCCCGAAATTTCCACAATCATAACACCGAAATCCACTTTTGTCACCTCATCCCGATCCTCTTCCTCGGCCTCTACCACCTCTATCAGAATTCCTTCCACGGCCTCTTCCTCGTCCGCTACTTTCTCCATGCTTTTGCTCACTTACCCACATAAGTTGCCCTTGTTCTCCTTCCTTCTCACCATGGCTTTTGAGTCTGTAACATCCCAAAATGGGCCTAGTTGTCCAATGTGTTTACAAGGTTGTAACCTTGTGAATTAAATAAGAAATGGTAAATTAAAGAATGGAGGTATGATATGATATTAAATAGAAGTTGGTGAAAAAATATATAATAGTTATTAATTGTTAAATGATTTTAGATAAGGATTCTAAAAATATCCCCGTCAGCTAAAACAAATAAACGGATATTGATTTGAAAGTTGAAAAGGGGAACAAAATACCCAAAGTGGATAGGTTTGAAACAAGAGTCGGTTTCCCACTCCTTAAGTCGTGTGACACACACACTAACACCCACAACCATTGTTCTTGCACTTTGAAGAGGGATTCAAGAAGGAATTAATTAAACTCCAAATCTCAATGTTCTTGGTGGTCATTTGATCATCTTCATCACCATATCTCTTGTAAGCTCCATCCCCTTCAAGTGTTCTTGGGTTTTGAAGTTTTGAAGTCAAAATATGGGTTTACAAAAAATCGTGGACATTGCTTTTCACGAAAACAAATATAAAGTGGTAATAGTAATACAAAGAAGCCATTACAGGAGCTCGGAATTGACAACATCGATATACAACATGTTACGGGCCCCTTGTATTTACAAATAAACCTAAACACAACTACACTCACCGAAGAAGAGATCCTTCAATTCTACCATAACGGTATGATTGATTATCTCGAATTCAAATTAAACCCTAAAACAAAAACTATTCTTAGCAAGCTTGGCGAAAAGTTTTTGCTAACAACAGGTAACATAGCATCCTACAACTTTTCTCCTATATAGGATGTAAATATTCTCATCTCTTCCACAAGTAGAAAGATATACACACCTGCAAAAAAACAACATTTTTATTACTCATAGGATAGCTGCACAAAACATTTTCAAGTAGCTCAAAGCATTTACATAAATAAATATTGGAGCATGTGAAAGATTTGCAGAACAATTAATACTCTTTTAGCAATGACTTCTTTTGGGAAAGCTTCAAGTTACTCGCACAAGGACATTATGTACAAATATGATCACACAAAAATTGGAATATGCTTCTTCCTTTTCAGGGAAAAGAGATACCATGAAATTAGAACATATCAACAATGAAGAAAAATGATAAGGTTTCCTTAGAAGACGATACAGCTACAACGCCATCGATAGACAAGACTCGCATAGACCTTTAAAACAGAAGCATCAACAAAAATTAAAGGGTATGTATTATGTAAGCAGTGACGACAAGCACCACGATCATGATGGCAGACAGACACTACTATTTACCTCTTGAAATGTTTAAAATTATTGTTTGCTTTATTAGGGAATCTTTGTAGGAGTGCACATGTTTTATTTTCTTTTCAATATGATTCATAATGTAGGTTGTACAAAATATTTATGTTTCATGTAAATCATTTAATTTGTTTTGTCCATTTGTAATTTGATCGTCTATATAAAGGATCAAATATGCATTTGTAAAAACCAAACTTGAGAGCAATAAGAAATTGGCAAAGTTATTTAAAATCCATGGCGTGCTAAACTCTCTTCTTCCGATTCCCTTAGCTGATCTTGAATTCCTAATCCTCCCCCTATACTTCATATTATATCCTTCACTATAAGAAAATCCTTCTTGTGAAACTACCGCTGCATATATACTCCGGTGATTCCAATCCCTGCATTTTAAGTAAGTTTTCGATGTCTTCTTCTATTTTCTTTTTCTTGTCTTTATTTTCAATTTTAGTGGTTTAATGAAAATCCGAAAAATCCGTCATACCCCCTTATTGGTATGAGAGATACCATGAAATTAGAACACATCAACAACGAAGAAAATTATAAATTTTCCTTAGAAGACGATACAGCTACAGCGCTATCGATAGACGAGACTCACAGAGGTCGGAGATCTCTAAGACACAAGCATCAACAAAAATTCAAGAATACGTAAGCAGTGATGACAAGCACCACGATCAAGATGGCCGACAGACACTACTATTTACCTCTTGAAATGTTTAAAATTATTGTTTGCCTTATTAGGGAATCTTTGTACGAGTGCACATGTTTTATTTTCTTTTCAATATGATGAATAATGTAGGCTGTACAAAATATTCTATATAGAGCAATAAAATAGAACCAAAAAACAACTACTCACTAACTCTCCATAAGAAGCCGGTACACTCTAACGTACATGTGCATGAGATTCGGTCAACCTAGCTAGTACCAATAATAAATTATTAACTAAAAATTGTTGGGTTTAATCTTGATGGGTCACATGGGTTATTCTTTTGTTTTAAATAAATGTATGTTGACCAAAACAAATGTAGTTTGACTGGGTTTTGTTTCAGTTACTCAATATGCACGTTAGTAAGGAAGTGGTTATCCCACTAGGCTAGTTTTTAGGTAGTATTTGTTTTGTTTTTATTATTTATGCATGTTTATTGTCAGCCTATATATATAGCCATTTCTCCTTGAATGAAACACCCGAGCTGCAATAGTTTTCTTCTTTTCAAAAGTCTATCTATCCTTCTGTTTTTCTTCATCCAAAATTACACTCACGTAAATATTAGAAAAGGAGCTGGTACCTTCATTTGGTATGAGAGCACCCAGGTTGGGCTCATATAGGAGAGATCACATATGGTGAATTGAAGAAAGAAATAGCAAGTAGCAAAAAAAAATTTGCAAGAAAGAAAGAAAGGTCAGTAAAGAAAGAAGAAATCGGCAAAGAAAGAAAGGCCAGTTGATTCAAAGAAAAAAGAAAGTGAAGAATGGTGTTGATCCAAGTTAAAGAATTCGGTTCGATGACGTATCAATATCCGATTTTGACAGCGACAAACTATCCGGTATGGGCAGTCAGAATGAAGGCGATCATGGATGCTCATGGTTTAGGGGAGACCGTCGAACCAAGGAATTTAGGTGCAGAACCGGATGAGAAGAAATCAAAGCAAGCATTTGCCTTCTTATTCCAAGCTATACCGGAAGAGATAGTCTTGCAAATGTCAAGTCACACGGACCCGAAGAAAGTGTGGGATGGCTTAAAATTACGGTACTTGGGTGTAGATCGGGCCGTAAGAGCGGCTCAACTTGCAACTTTAAAGAAGGAGCTTGAAACTATGCGCATGAAGGAGGGTGAAGCGGTAGATGATTTTGTGGCGCGAAGGTAAGATCTCTTGGCTATGAACTCGAAGAAGTCGATTTAGTAAAACGATTGCTTGACTTGATGCCAAAACCGTTTTTTCAAATTGTTGCCTCAATTGAACAATGTTTCGATTTGGACACGATGTTCTTTGATGAAGCGGTTGGAAGACTCAAGGCGTTTGAAGAAAGACTAAAAGGCCTTGGTGAGAAGGAGGAAGAGAAAGACCAACTCTTGATGGCCGAACAAAAGTATGGTGAAAGTAGGGGACGAGGAAGGGGTCGTGGAAGAAGCTATGGTAGAGGTGAAAGAGGTCGAGGAAGGGGTACGGATAGAGGTGGTGATAAAAGCAGGTTCCGGTGTTTTGATTGTGGAGAATTTGGACATTTTGGTTATGAGTGCATGAAATGGAAAGACTAAGACAACAACAAACAAGCGAATTTAATCGAAGAGGAGCCGGCATTGCATTAAGGGAGAAACGAATCAAGATTAGGAGGGTGATTGTTGGGTTTAATCTTGATGGATCACATAAGTTATTGTTTTGTTTTAAATAAATGTAGGTTGACCGAAACAAATGTAGTTTGACTGGGTTTTGTTTCCGTTACTCAATATGCATGTCAGTAAGGAAGTGGTCATCCCACTAGGCTAGTTTTTAGGTATTATTTGTTTTGTTTTAATTATTTATGCATGTTTATTGTCAGGCTATATATATAGGTTTTATTCTTTTCAAAAGTGTATCTATCCTTCTGTTTTTCTTCATCCAAAATTACACTCACGTAAATATTAGAAAAGGGGCTGGTACCTTCAAAAATAACATAACACATAAAGTATAGAGACTTATTTATTTAAAGCTACAGCCATGCATACGTGAACCCATTAAATAACCGATTAAACCCAATATGAATTACTCGAGTGGAAATAATCTAGGAAGGATTGGTTGGAAAAGGACTTAAAATAAACCTCCATGAAACGCCATATACCTAGAACGTAATGGAATTTAGAAGGGAACGACAACTCAAGATTTTATGCAGTTGTCAAATATATGTGTAGAGAAAAAATAGTATAAAGGGGTTGACAAATCGATGAATCTTGGTGCGAGAAGGCGGTAGAAACAACCAGACATGTTCAAGTGAGATGTGTTAATGATGTTCGAGAACTTTGGAGTGAGACTCTTAGATGGTGGAATTTAGATGACCGACAACTATCAAACGTTGAAGATTTGCTGCAGTTGCCGAACAATCTAGATCAAACAGTAAAACCGAAGTCAACATGGAAGGCTACGGTATGGTCGTATCTCTATTTGATATGGTGAACAAGACAGTGTTTGGGAATGAAAACAGAAAACTATTAGATATTTCCTTAAATTTCCAATTAAACACTTTTGGTTGGCACTCAACTAGGCTAAATATATAGAGACTCTATTCCTTGGCTTGAGTGGCTTTCTAGATAGCTTGAAAACAAGTAAAATTCTAGCTAGCTTGTTGTGGCTGATTATGAGCATATAGGCAGTGTTTTGTATTTTTCCATTTTTGTTCTTTTTTGTTTTGGGGTTCATCACAGCCTTGTATTAATCTGAATGGCTATTTACTCCTCGCAAATAAGTTCATTGATTTCCACGTGCTTTTCAGGCCTGTTTTGTATTTTTGTGTTACAGTTAATGGCCTTTAATTTTGCTGTTAAAAAAATTACTAACAAAATATTTATGTTAACATTAATAATGGTTTAACAATCAAAGTTTTAGTCCACTTTCAATTTAACCATCAATTTTTTAATTGGTTTTATCATAAATTTTGAATTTGTTATGATTTAATCCTTAAAGTTGCACATTCTTTTTTGTTTAAACCTTAAAGTTTTTTTTAAAATAATTTAACCCTTAAATTTTTGTTAAAAAATAATTTAACCCCCTATGTTTTGTTACATTTTTAGTAAAAATAGCAAGTATAATCAAATAAAAAGGGTAAATAAAAAACCATACAAAACTTTAGGGTTAATATGTTTTTTAACAAAATTAACTTCAAGGTTTAAACATTTGAAAATAAAACCTTTAAAGTTTAAATCATAACAAATTAAAAACTTTACAGTAAATCGTTTAAAAATTTTATAGTTAAATTGAAATTAAAGTAAAACTTTCATTATCGAATCATTATTGGCCCTTTATTTTATGATGTTCACTTGACTCTTTAAACATCTCTCCTTATTTGTATTTCCATTAAATCCTCACTCCATTCTCTACTTAAACCCATCACATTATTCTCTTCTAATTACCTATAAATCTATTGTAGCTTTTTTTTCGGCTCCTAAATCTACCATTTTATTGTCTACTACGAAACTCAAACACATGACCTTAGATAATAGGCAACACCAACACAAATACCAATACCGCTGGGGTATAACCCATTGGTATAAAAATATTTGACCTTAGTTTAGGATCATCAAGGATTGCATCATGTGATAAAATGGTGGGGCGGTATACATTCTACATGAAAGTTGGTTGCATTATTTCATACATATAATTTTAGTGGGGAAAAAATCAATTACATGCTAGTATATATAAGGGTTTCTTAGGAAAGCATACATACTGTGAAGATCTACCTAGAGATTGTAGATATATGTACTTATAAACAAATAAAAGCTACGAAATTCAAAAGGAAATACTAACATTATTTCATATTTCTTACACATTTTCTCACGGGGCAAAGTGTGTGAGAATAAACAAACTTTCCCTAAATTGTATCATATGTAATGAACTTTATTTTGTATAAAATAATGCACCCAACTTTCAGATTTTATTTATTGAATGTAACAATAATAACAAAAGGTAAATCCCTCCTAAACCTAGAATCCGATGTGTTACCCATGTTAACCTTGAACTCCTGCGAACCCTAACTTCAATTTGTTGCTTCAGCTTTTGATAGTTTTTGGATTTGGGTTTCTATTTTTCTAACAGAAGTACCCTACTCCAAGATCTGCTTCAAATTTTTTGCTTTTATTTTTATGATTCACTTATTTGGGCTTCGATCTATGATTTTAGATTTGTTTGCTTTGATTTGTATGCAAATTTTTGTTAGGGTTTCAACACAATTTCAAGTTTGTGTAGATCTAGTTAGTGTTTAATTGTTTGCCGATCTCTCGTTTCAAGGGTTTATGATTTTGGGTAGGGTTTTTGAGTTCGATTGTTAGTATTAGTATGATAGATTTTGAATTTGGTCACTCTAGATTTTTGTTACCCATGTTAACCATGCTTGAAGATGTAGAACATATGAAAATAAAGATAAGAATACATGATTGTGAAGATGAACACATGAATATGTTGGGTTTTAACTGTTACAACAACCTCGTGAATCACAAATTGGACCATACAAGTTTTAATAAAAATACAATTTTTATATGATAAAATATATAAAAAACAAAACTTTATTATATATAACACAGCGGAAGCGGATTGTAAACATAAACAAAGTTTAAATCCTTTAAAACCCGAAAGTAATTATCTTTATTAATCTCAAGAACTCAATACTTACAATGATAAATAAAAACAAAACAAGTTACCTTGAATGCTCAAGTTTAGTCCACCCGTGATATAACTAACGAGATCCTTCTAGCCGGAGACAACCACCAATACACGAACAAACTCTAACTTGGATTGTGTATATCGTACTTGGGAAACGAAACCTAAAACCACTCTAAGTGTGTTCGGCCGTAGGTGTTCAAGAGAGGGAGAGAGAACGGTTTTTTTCTTTTAATAATCCTTATTAACCCTTCACCTTTATTAAGTTGAATAACCTATATATAAATACTAATTAGACAACCATCTAACTAAGAATATATATATGTTATCTAAAATAATAAAGCTTAATCACCAAGTTAGAAATTCAAAACAATTAATAATTATCATTATCAATTTGGCCGAATATATATATATATATATAAATATCTATATATATATCGGCTAAATACATATATAGAGGGAGGTTCATGCGAAAATGATCTTATTTGCGAAAAATGCAAGAAGCGATACGGTTTATACGATTGATCAATCATTGGCTATGATTGATTGTGGTACTTTTGTAAATAAATAGAAAATCAAGGAAATTAATTAAATAAACAAAGGGGTATATGACATTTAAAATAATAATTACTAATTAATTAGGAGTAATATCTCTCTCTTCCCTCCTATTAAATGTTGATAGATCATTGTCCCAAGTCCTAACCAAATTCTCTCACGTCACTCTCTACTCCCTAAAAAAATAAGCCCTAGAAAGCCATCCGCCCACCACCACCGTTCCCCTCCCCATGTAACCTCCATCAATCGCCGCCGGAGAAATCCATACCGCCATCGCCGTCAGCCCCCTACAACCTCCATCAATCACCGACAAAGAAATCGCCACCCTTTGTAAATCCCACCCTCCTCTTCTCTCTTTACCGTTTCAACATCCAATCCTCCCCATCGATGTCAACGGTGACCGAATATCCACCGCTCACCGCTCTTTCTTCCTTTCAATGACCAGACGATGGAAGTGTTGGTAGGAACAACAACTAAAGCCCTGACGATCGAAGATGGTGGTAGGAATCAGTGACTAAAGCTCCGGCAACATAACCACCGACCACCGCTCTCTCTTTCCTTGATGTCCGCTGTTCTCTATCTCTTTCTCCTTGTCATTTGTTCACCGCCCACCATTCATCAATGAAGAACAACACCACCGTCGACTAAAGCTCCACCGTCACTCCGAAACCCATCAGTGAAGAACAACACAACCAAAGCTGCCGGCCTGCCGCCAAAACCCATCAATCGGCGAACTCAAAGCCGCCGCCGCCGCCGCCGAACCACCGCCAAGGCGACCTCCATTCACCGTGAAAGAAGAAAATATTAAACAAATTTGTGTTGGTATTTCTTTTGTTTTATTTTTTTTAATTTATGTTTTTTTCTTTTTAGTTATGTTTTATAGAATTTTTTATTTATTCAAATTCCTATTAATTTTTTTATTTTTGTTCCAGGTTTTGTTCATCAATGATATTATTGTGTTTTACTGATGATAAGTTTTGTTTATTAATGAACAAAACTTTTGTATATGTATTTAGGTTGTTTAGATATTTGTTCAATATTGGTGATGGGTTTGTTTATTAATGAACATACCTTTGTATGTGTATTTACGTTATTTAGATAATTGTTCATTGTTAAGCTCTTTGTTTATTTTATGTTGTTCGTTGTTGAACAAAAGTATAAATTAATTATTTTCGTTCATGGTTGAACACAAATATTAGTTCTTATTTTTATTAATAAAAGATAAAAAAAAGCCTATCAAAATGTTATGATTCATTAATGAAGAATCGAATATATAAATAAATTTCTGTAATAAAATAATGAATTTGGAAAATAATAAAATCAAAATAAACAAAATCTAGAAAAAAATTAATTAGAGAGATGAAAGAGAAAATAATTTTGTTTACTAATATACCCTTTTGAATTAAATAAAAATATTAATTATGACTAATGTGAACCACAAGATCAAAAATCAATCAATGGCTGAAATTGTTTCTCGCACTTTTCGCAAATTAAACGCTTTTCGCATTAATCCCCCCCACACACACATATATCGGCTAAATACATACATACATATACATACATACATACATATATATATACACACACACACATTGGGGAGGTTCATTTGAGAACCAATTTTATTTTAGAACCGCGAGAACCGTTTGTGGTCATTGATCATAATTAATCAATGGTTACTATTAATTGTGGCAAACATGTAATAAATTAAAACACAGCCGTCATTTTAAATTTCCAAAAATGCTGGAGGGGTATTTTAGACAAATTGCCTAAATAAAGGGGTGACCATTTACCCCACTTCCTTAAAACTAAAATATCTACCAAACGAAAAGGTATTAAAATACGAAAATTATACCAAATTAACGAGAAAAATATGCTCTTTAATATGACATCCATATTGCTATA